>VKOC01017517.1:0-124660 GCA_009364415.1 Spea multiplicata | reverse complement strand
GTGTGTGTCTGGGTGTCGGTGTGACAGAGCCTGTCCTGGTGTGTGTCTAGGTGTCGGTGTGACAGAGCCCATGTTGGTGTGTGTGTTTGGTCATCTGTTTCCTGGCACTTAACTTACAATAGGAATTATTTAATTTATACTTATCCAGAGATAAAATGCCCTCCTGAAGTTGTAGTGACTTCAGGGGACAAAACATTCAAGGCCCTGAAATCATTTAGTGGAAAAGTTAAGGTATTGTGTTATTTATGCTATAATATTTATTTCAAGGATTAGTCGTACTAAATTGTGGCTTCAGGCTTCCCATGTTGAATGATCAAGTATTATGTTAGTCCAATAACAAAAGTATCATTCCATAGCACATTACTTTTGGCAATATATACAATATATATATATATTTTCTCAGTGGTATGATTTAATGGTGGAAATTATTAATGCCCCCCAGTTTGACTGTAGTATCTTGTCTGCCCCCTATATATTGTTTGAGTCGCCACTGGTCCCTACTAATTAATGTATTAGAACCTGGTGAATAGATGACCCAGCTTTTTACAGAATTGATCTCAGGGGACCCTGTCATTTAATACAGAGAAGGGGTCTTTGTACATGCCAGTAATAATAGTAATTCTTTTAACCAGAGTCAAACCAGATCAACAACCCCATTGATTGTAAAGATGGCTTAGCAAGGGTACCTATTGAAGACGCTTAAACCATAGTGGAGCGAACGTCTGGAGCAAATTATATTTGTACTTACCCGGGGTTAACACTAGATGTCGCTATTGCATAATCTAGGTATGTATATTATATATATATATATATATATATATATATATATATATATATAGTATATATATATATATATATACTGGTATATTATTGTTCAAAAGTTGAGGGTCAGAAAAAAAATTCCTTGTCCATTAAAATAATGTGGAATGGATCAGAAATACAGCACAGGCAGGGTCAATGTTGTAAATGACTATTGTAGCTGGAAACGGCTGATTTTTAATGGAATATCTTCACTGGCGCACAGAGAGCCTTTATCACTCCCATCACTCCTGTTTTCCAAAGGCAAGTTGTGTTCGCTTATCCAAGTTAAAGTTGGAATTTTAAGATAGGAATCATTGGGTGCTATCTGTGGTTTCCCCCATTTACCTGTTGTCAGAGCCTCTTCCAGGTGTGCAGGTATGACGCCTCACCACAAGGGGGCCATATTTGTCAAGGCAAATGTATAACAAATATATGGCACCCTGCCAATGTTCCAACCAGCTGATTACTAGAAATTCTGTTATTTTCCCCAAAAAGTGATCCAGCTTAGCCCAAGTAAATACGCCTTAACCAATGTTTGTTAAATTCCAGCGGATTATAGGTCAGGCCTCTAGTTCTTAGTTCTCTAGTTCTTAGAGCTAGTGGTGAATAAAACAGATGGACTAGAAGTTGACAACACTTTTGCTTTTACGTTTCATGTGTTGGCTAACTTACCCCATATGTTGATATCAATCTGATTGTGTTTCCACACGCGAGTCAGAGGAATTTTATCACTCTGATACGACGTACAATCCTGTGGATACCATGGGAATAATGTTTAAATACTTTCAATAGAAGAGGAATGAGCAACAAGATAAAAGCCTCCTGAGAATCTCTGAATCGCCGTTGATCTGATATTGTTAGTGAAATATTTGCTCTTTATCGTGGCGTATGGGGTGTTAGGACATGAACCCTTCTAGATGTTGACGCGTGACCCGGTACGTAGATATGGTGTTGGATATCTGTTTCAGACACTTTCTAATAAGGGGAAAAGACTTATGAGCTCTCTCAGAAGCTTCTTTGTATCCTCACACTTTGCTCACTCATTGCTGGCAGGAGGTCATTACACAATATCTGACATTTTTTTTAATTTATAGAATGCCAGCAGGTTCCATTCCTTGTCGTATAACGCCTACCCAGAAATCACGGGTTACATTGTAGCCATCGTGTAGCATACATCATGCGCCTCAACAACCAAACATTCATCAGACAAGATGACATAAACGGAAATCTTTACATGCCATTGTCATGGAGATACGTTCCTATGGCTCTGATATGTGGAGGGGTATATTTATCTTCCTGATGAAGGTCCAATCTGCAAGATGGGCTGAGCTGGCCCTGTATAATATACAGCTGGATCAGCGACGAGTTTTGAGGAAGAGACCTCTCTTCTAGGGTTTCCTTCTTTGAGGTCTGCCGCCACGTCATGTTGCAGAGCACAGGGAAGGTGAGGTGGGATAGGGGAATCTTGCTTTGGTCCCATTATGATTAAGGATGACTGCCAAAACCCACTAGAGCTACCTAAAATTAAAAAAAGCTACTTTGCGCAGAAGACACCAAGTCATGGTGGAAACCTTCCCTGTCCCTGCAGACTCGGATAACATGGTCGTATGTGGAACTGCAGGTTTTAGGAAAAACATATAAACCAAAATCCTAAATGAAAGCAAATCCAGCATCCCATCTGCCATTCCAGCTCTTGAAGAAGAGTGTAAAGGTGAATATGATAAATAGAAGCACTGGACCAAAGATGACCGTTATAGAGGAGGACAGGATGGGGCTTGCACAATGGAAATATTATTGGATCATATCAGGGAAACGTAGAATCACAATTTGATGGCCTTATGCCTAACCCATGAGAAGTTTAACTCTTTCTGTGGTGCGCTTTGTCTTGCTCTGGTTATAAATGGGGAGGGTGGAGCAGACGGTGTACAGATTTTAGATATTTGTTGAGAGTCTTACAAAACAAACATCTTTGTCGCTAGAACCTACCTGCCGCTAATACAACCCCCACACTCATCCCCTCTAGATTGTAAGCTTGCTAGCCGGGTCCTCTTTGCCTAATGTATCGAGTTGTCTTAGGCTGTCGGTTCCAGTTTTGTCAGACCCCTTGAATGTAGTTACTTTAAGAAGCGCTGTGGAAGTTGTTGGTGCTATATAAATAAAATATAATAATAATAATAATGCCAGGATGAAAACCGATGAGAATTTCAACCTATAAAATCCATGAACAGGTAACCTTTTATACAAAAAAATCAGCCATAGGTTACAAAAAAACTTTGCTAAAGTCACAGAAACCCATTAAAAATATATCTGAAACGATACAAAATAATTTTTATATTATTTATATTTGTTTTCCCATTTTCATTATAACCTCTACTCGCCATAATTATATGCTCCGACTGTATTACCTTATTCAGTATTCAAATATTCTATGTAGAAAGTTATTTTTTTCTTAAATCTAATAAATATGAATTATGGGGGGGGTGAACTTTAAACTTGTAAACGCATCTGATCTTCTGAGAGTTGATAAAAGACTTGGTCAGACGTTGACAGTGATGTTTTGAGATAACGGTTGGTCAGACTCAGGCCAAGTTCAACCATTTAAGATTTTTTTTTTGCCGGAATTGGCTTTAGTTCAGCTGAAGAAATTGCTTTAATTTCCTTTAAACCAAAGATCCACAATGTAATTGTTTAGAATCGCTGAGAAACAGAGAGTCGAGTTTCCCAAAAGAGTTTCCCTGCCGCTACTATCTCTTATTAGAAAGGCGATACGTTCCAATATATATTTTGCTTTATAACTTGCAAAATAGCGCTTGGGTTTTATATATTTACAGAAGGATGGGATTATTTTCTCAATCGTAGCCTGCAGTCTAATCAAATGTAATAGATAGAAAAATAAATAAAAACATGTGTTAGCTGTTTATTTAACAAAGAGGTTGAGACTGAGTCAATACTGAAGTCGTAAAAGCGCTACTGACATTTGGTAGCCCGTGTGTTCTGTGAGCGCCCGGCGATCACTTTCTAGAACTTAAACATTTAAAGGGAAATTGTTTTCATTCCAATTCCTGCCCTGTTTTATTTCGTTAAGGCGTTACGTTACAGAGACCGCGTTGATCGCGAGCTTCCTCGCCCACAACTGAAGCAACTCAGACGTTCGTTTGAAGTGAAACTTCCATAAAACTAAAGGATGCATCCTTTACAGGTGGCGAGTTTTAAAGATGCTGTTCCACTTAGTGTACAAAGCCTATGGAGACTGGGAAGACCTTGGAGTTTAGTTTATTAATTTATTAATGAGTTGGTCGTATATAATATCGGTACAGCTGGTTCCTGCCCCCCAGATAGATGACGACTCCTCTATGTACTTGGGATTTCTTGTTTCTCTTTGATATCTTAGATTTTTTACTGTATACACAATAAAGCTTCTATTTTATCTACACACCATAGCTCATTTATTTTCTTTATATTTCAGAATTTTGTGGATTTTATTCCCCCAGCCTTTATGGTAGCAGTCTCCCCTCTTTATCGTATAGGGCGGTATTTTAATTATTATGCCAAAATTCGGAATTGTGTGACTCTTACTGTGTCACTTATGCACACACTATTAATCGTGAAATCCAATCTCGCTGAGATTGTGTCAAGGTTATTTTTTTTCTGAGAATTCACATTATAATTTGAGTATCACTTCTATTCTTTAAAGTACTCCTGCAGTCTCCGAGGAGTACTCATCTCTGGCGCCTGACGTCTCTTCTCAATAATGAGAGTTTTTGCTAATGATTACCCACCTAGTACTTGGCTTTGAAGTAGAAGCTGGGCTCTGTTACAATTTATTATGATTTACATATGCTACTTTTTCTATTGCACTTCTGAACATTTTCACCAAATCCTTGGTCTATGTAAAAAAAAAATCTGCGTCTCTCATCATCTAAATGGCTTGTCATCTGAATGCATTACGTTGTGGACATATGTTTAGATCACAAAACCGCACTGACATATGGCAGCCCAGCAGAGACCCTACGAGCTGAATAAGTATGTAGACTGAGCTATCATCTTACCCAGCGCTGGTGGTCTCCAAACTGCACTGTGGAGCCCCGCAGGAGGGCCAACGAGGGGAGGTGGGGGGGATTTCAAGAGGGTACATCCAACACAAATGGCAAGGAACTTACTTGCCATCGGACATTTTCTACAAAAAATTTAATATATTAAAATCTGGAGTGAGAAGGGTGGTTTGAAGAAAATAAGAAAAACATATTATTGGAAATAATGAAATCATAGAATTCTTTCAACAAGATATTGTTTAATTCTCTGTAAAAGAGTAAACCTGGGAATTGGATATTTTTAACCAGCCTACCAACTTTCTTCATTATGAAAGTCCCACCTCGGTGAGCTTCACCCACAAGAAGAGCTGAGCTGGCTCTGCATAAGGTATCGTAAGGTTAAATCTGTGAGATAAATGTACTGAGATCACCGATGGGGGCCTAGAATCTGGTACTCAGTCTAAAGGGGTCCATTTTTGATCCTAGAACAATAATCGTGGAAATACCTGATATTTGTCATTCTCGTGCGTTTTCTGTTTGTAAAGGTCAGATTAGGTGAAAGAAACTTGTGGAAATGTCTGTATGATGTAACATTCAGGTTGTAACAATCATATTGCTATTCATTAGGATGATCACTTTGCATGCCTTCCAACATTCCCCCAAATCAGGACACCAGTATTTGGCGGTGTGATAAGAGGAAGCGACGGGAGGGCCAGCTCACAAATGGGTAGGGTGGGGGGCATGCCCACCCTACCACTTGACCAGAATTGACACCTTGCGACGCTACCATCGCTGGGAGACTAAGTGCTGCTATAGCACAGACCTCCGTAGATTTTTGGGCAGATCAGAGGACATCAGAGGATCTCCTCATCTGGCCAATGTTTCCCACTGCCTGCAAAAGCAGGACTGCCGGGCAGCTACCCGGGACAGTGGGACACTGCTAAAAAAATTCAGAATGTCCCATAAAAACTGGTACTGTTTGGAGGTATGACTTTGGCCATATTATAGGAGACACATACATTGCACAAGTTGCTGACCAGCACATGTAAAGTGCTGCCCCCTGCAGTACGCGGGATGTATAAACTCACAAAAAGGAATCACATACGACACTTTACATGTACTGGTCAGCCGCAAGTCTACGTCCTGGGAAAATGCCGATGCAGTCACCCTACTACTACCCTACTACTGCCATTCTATGACCCTACTACTACCCTACTACTGCCATTCTATGACCCTACTACCACCTACTACTGCCATTCTATCACCCTACTACTACCCTACTACTACTACTACCCTACTACTGCCATTCTATCACCCTACTACCCTACTACTGCCAATCTATCACCCTACTACTGCCATTCTATCACCCTACTACTACCCTACTACTACCAATCTATCACCCTACTACTGCCATTCTATGACCCTACTACTACCCCACTACTACCCTACTACTACCCCACTACGACCCTACTACTACACCAGTACTACTACCCTACCTCTACCCTTCAGGAAAGGACACAAAAGACATGGACCTAAGAGTTAGGGTGCCCCCCGTCCGATTCTACTATTTAATGGCGTCCCTGCCTGAAAATGTCAGTGTAGGAAGTAATTCTTACAGAACAAGGATTTCCCATGTCCTTTTTAATCAGTAATTGACGTATCGCAGAACGTGAGAGATTCTATAAGCTTAGTAAAAGCAAAGAGATCGTCTTGCTTGTATATTTTTTTATACTGTATTGCTTATTCTGGCATCAAATATTCAGCCTCTGTATTGCGCCTCGGAAATGTTTATTTTCACTGGAAACTGCTGTGGAATTTTAAAGGGATATAAGAAAAAAAACAGGTCAATATACAGTTCTGTGCTCCTATACCTCATATCCATTGCTAATTAAAATTATTTTCTGTGGCAAAAATCATCTGATGCCTTGAATGCGCTTTCCACGAGTCTCACACTTTACATCAATGCGATTTTTAACCTTAACGACATGATTACTTTCTGATCTTTGGCTTTTTAATGAATTGCTGGTGGTTTGCTCTTCTTTTTTTTGTAGTTGACAACACTACAATAGACCCGAGAGGGGCAAAAGCCCTCGGGGTCGGTCCTTATTCTATAAACAACCTTCCAAATGTCCTAAAAGAAGGTATGACTAGAGGTGCGACCGGGCGAAGGGCTTCAGCACGACTTTTTATGTCATTTAAAGGTTAATAATGTAACATATTTACACCATTTCATTTATAAATACATTTTCTGCAGTTTATACGGTGGGGTGATCTGGCCTAGGCCTAAGGCGGCAGCTCCAGGAGGACGACAGCATAACAGGGAGCCCCAGGACGATGCCAGAGGTAAATAGTCACTGAGTTATTGTGACTGAGCCACTCATTATTGTGGTAATTCGGGTTGTAGATGTGATGCGCTCATCCCCAGCGAACATTGTGAGCTCCCACAGAGCGACATCAGTGGGGGAAAGGGGAACAACGCTATTTAGGTACTGTCCCTTCTAAAGAGGAACACTCGGCGGGTATAATATAATCCGGGACCCCCAAGTAACTGAGACGTACAAAGCATCTGCCGCTATTCTTAGTAGAACGAACAAATGGTGTGGGGAATACCGCTGCATTATCAGTGTCACTTCTTTAATGTTGGTGATGATGTAAAAGAGATGTCACTCCTAAAAAAAGATACAAATACGCGCAGTTATATTTATCTGATTTTTCTTGGTGCCAGCAGCAATCAGCAGATTGACGTAGTGACGAAAGCCGCTGATTTTATAGTTGTTTGTAGGATCAGACTTTTGTAGTAAAAAAAATAAAAAATTCAGCTTTAACCGAAAATACTGTTTTCATTATATGCCGTCCGTGTAAAGTGGATAATAACCAAATTAAGAAACACACCTATTGCTGATCATGAAAGTATATAATGAAGGGGATTTAAATGAGTCTCGTGGTAAATGGGCAGATTCTCAGGGTCACTGAGTCTGACGCCATATTCACTACATTTTAATCTTTATGATGGGCTTTTAAAGAATTAACTTTTGAACGCTCTCTGGCTCGGCTCTTTTAGAAAGTTCTTGGATGAGCTTGTGGGCTTCACTGCGAAATTGAGTTATGTAGTAGTATACAAGCTAATATACAACATACGATATACTTTCATATACAATATCCTACTGTATATCTAGAGGGTATTTGGGTAAAGTCTCTTTTCTTCCTACGGGCTAACTATTCTTGATGGGAGTTATAACCAAGAACACTTTGTGGGCTACAGTTGCCTACCACTGGTTAAAGGCGTTAATTCATTCTACTCTCTAGTATACGAAGCAAATATTAGCAGATCAGACTTTTTATTCTTTCCTGAAGGTTTAATCACATGAAAACAACGCAGAAAGATGCATTTTCAGTTTCTATGGCAACAACCTATCGGTGACTGCTTTTGTGACACCTGACAATTAAGTGTTCCCAGCAAAAATGATGAAGCAGCCCATTTGTACCTCGTTCAATAAGTATTTGGGGAAAGGCTTTGGGTTTTCACCAATATTAGGAATAATGTTTCTAATACCGCATTTGGTGTTAAATTTATTATAGCCCAGGCCATTAGTCAAACTGTGCCAATTTTCTGTGAAAGAAGGTCAGTCTCGTAGCTGTTGTTTTACTACCGAGTAAATAAAATAACGCAATAATGGTGTTTAAGCGTGTTTAACTTGCTGGTTAAGGACTAGGGCTAATTTAGTTATGTGCTGGAATATTTAATTTGGACTTTCGGGCTTTAATAGAGCAATTCCCCGGGTGCCTTTGGAAACTGATATTGTATCGACCTAAAGTGGCCAGATGGCTTGCAAAGCTAACAACTGTTTTACCTGTCAGTTAGCTGTCCATTAAATGAGAGGAGTCTTGTGTTAAGTTATTTAATTACCTGCTGAGTAAAGAAGGGGAAAGGGGATAGGTCAAGAGCAAGCTTTCCCTAGAGGCTTGAATAAAAAGCTTTGTGAACTCAAACTAGCGACGTGGAGAGCTTGAGAAGGAAAATAACTCACATAATTATTCGTGTCAGAAAATAAAGCTCTAAAAGAGCCATTACTGTGAAATGACCTGGAATATGAGCGGTAAATAAACAGATTTAGAATGGTTTAGGGGCAGGAACGTTCTGACACATTTAGCTCAGGGGTGGAAATGGCTTTTGAGAACAAGGTACACGGAGATCGGTCAGCAGTAGCCCCAAGTTACGACAGGATTAAAACCCTCATCCTCGTACCTGAGAATTTTGCTAAATTAGCTTCTGAGGTTTCAAAGCATTAACTCCATGGATGGGCACCTAGAAGATTAAATGCAGCCATTAATTGTAGCGCTGATTTCCCTGGATACAATTCACAAGCTGCCGATCCTGGCACAAGTAAAGTTCTGCCCTGAAGTATGTAGAATCCATAGTGAAATTTTATTTTATTTAATTTTAGGGAAAGAAATGACAAACAAAAAGAGTATGAGTATGAGAGTATGAGTATGGTGGGCCCCCGCTTAGGAGCTTCTCAAGTTTTAGATCTCTTATGCCATTACAGAGGAAAAATATCCACATACTGTTCAGTCGGAAGCAAATTTCCCCTGCACAAGGTAACCAACAACCCAAGTATTACATTTCAGCCTCCATTGGCCTCATCAGTAAGGTAGGGTTGGTATCCTTCTAGGCATAAGAGAGCAAGGAGATCCATGTCTGGACCCCAAGAGATCCTCGAAGAGTGAAACACCAAAACAAAAAGAATATGCGATCCTCACCAAGAACCGTCAGCTGCTTCATAGACTGTCCTACGGTTTGTCCCCACTTCGGACAAAAAAAATATCCATCTACACATCAGTGTGATCTCACCCAAAAGGGCATATTTCCCATTGATGACGGAACCAACAACCTCAGGTGTAAAATAGAAATAAATCCCAACTTTTAGTTCTTTTGTGATATAAAGTAACAATGATCAGTGAAACAAACTCCATTTACTTTACTGATCTTTGAAAATAGGGGCATTTGGGAATTATTTTAAGTAAAACCCTTACTGGGGACATTAATGTTAATGAAGCCTTGAAGTTATGGCTGCAAAGTTGGACATTTAAGACCAGACATATCTGAGCTCCACGTAAATGGTCAGCCTAAGAATGTGGCTGTATTAGCAGCTGGGATCTCTATAGCACACAGGGTTACTGTATCATGCTTTGTAGGTGTTGTCAGCAACATATGAAAATTAAATGACCATGACCGATACGACCAGCCACCAGGAAGGAACTGGGATGGCCAAAATGGAACAAGTGCAAACACCCTACACAAAAAAGGCCACCACTATCATCTGAAGAGCTACCAAACACCATCACCAATGAGTACAGTATATGTAGTCTTCATTACATTTGCATTGGCCACAAAGTAGCCATTAATGTAATAAAGGAACTAATCCATTTAGTGATATTTTGCCAAGGGAATGACTTTACATAGAGTAGCCTCATACTCCATAGAGGAGTTAGGAATGTTTCTATATCCTATAGTCTCACCTATAGTAGAAAAGTGTCTAGCATCACCCATGATGTTCAAACGAACGTCAAATGCCCCCCAGCAAAGGCAAACTTAGCACGGCTCTGTTTACTTGTAACACTACACACCAGCGCCTGGGTGTCCCAAAATTCTATGAGCAATGTAATTTAGGGTATCTCAAAATCCCAGATGTGTAGATGTACAGAAGGGGCACGTAATAGGGGTTGTGTATAAAACTGATCATTGTGCAAAGATTGCACAATAGCAACCTAAAGAAAATACCTTCTGGCAAAATCATTTATGAGGACGTTACTCCTTCACCAGATTAACTGTGTCTTTTATATTTTAATCTACACATTAATTTAATTTTTAATCTACACAATATTTTATTGTCAGCGCAGTGCGATTCTGGCCGGCCATCCCATTGTGCAAATGAACACTGGTACTTGAGAAGTTCCTATTACAAACGTCAAAGCTCCATAAATATACAATCCTTCTTCCTCAATCTACAAACTCACGATTATCGTCTCCACCATCTTCCTGGAAAACAAAATCTCCCCAATGTTACGTATCTCCCGAAATGAAAAATAAACTAGAACAAAATGCATTAAGTGGATATTTAAAGTTTAAGCCCCAAATAAACGCAAACTATTAGAAACAGCATAATAATAATAATAATAATAATTGGAGTTTACAGGACAGCTATGGTTTCCACTCTCTGACTTCACTATGTATTATGAAGGGCCAACCCCAGTGAGCTTTTCCTGCAAGGAAGGCTGATCTTGCCCTGCATAATGCATAATTCAGTCAATGTGATGACTTTCATGGAATGAGATTGAGTTAGCTAGACATTACACTAAGTAAACTCTTCCTGCTCATTGTGTTTGGCCCATTTTATTACAAAGTGTTGGTGGTGTGTTCATACTTTGGAAACTCATTTATTGAATAAACCCCATTGACTAAAGTGAGGGTCTTATCAAGCGCATCACATATCTTTAGCCAGTTTGGTTATTCCAGACATTAATGTTCATATACTATGGTGGATTCCAGAGTTGAGTGTAGACAGGTAACTACTGGACAACTCAAAGGACATTAACTTACTGAGATGCCAAAACTTTAGTTTCCAGCTCCAAGTTCGCGCAAAGCTTTGGCCACAATGTATCAATGATGCTCTCAACTTTTATATATGAAGAATATCAACTTTGTCCCACCGTACTATTTTCTTGCTCTACCACTATTCACATTCAAGGATGATTAACATAATCTAGATACATAGAAAATATAGTATTACGTTTTTATGTGTTTTTTTGTAATTTGGGTTAAAATGGTGGCCGTCCAGAAGAAGTGACGCAATAGGCTAGTGTCCAGCATTCCTTATTGGAAATCCAGTCACTGAGATCACAACAGGCAGAACATTTTTAATAACTTGCAGGATGCCTGGCCCTCTATGGCCATTAGAGCTTGGCGCCCCCTAAGATTTTCCCTGGATATTTCCAGGCAAAGAGCATTGACTCAAGTTAATGATAGAAAATGTAAAATGCAAGAAGTGGATTTTTTTTTTTATTATATAATAATCGTTAGGGGTTTTTTTTTATGATTATTCCCATGGAATTTGGCACCATTTTGTAATATAATTGAAACATTATTTTTTTGTTAAGAATGGAGACTTTCAATGTCCCGAAGACCACACACATCTATAGAACTGGGAGGATGTGTTTATCTCTAAAGTTTCCAGTTCCTGTGAATTCTCATTTGGTGATTGCCAAGGTAAATTCTCCCCATTCTGGGTTTTAAAATATTGCGTAAAAATATACTTTCAAAAACTGTATATTTTACGAATGGTACTTTTATAGATTTGTATACCAATATGTTTCTATTATATCTGTTTTAACATGTTGCTGACCACTACCTATAAACTGCTTTCCTACATTATAGTCAAGTAACTACTTCTTTTAGGCTCTCTCCTTATCCTTGTCCTCAAAAAATACATACATTTTTCTTGTCCTTAAGGGGTTAAATATTTTCAATGTATTTGGAGAACTAGACATTTTGAGCAATAATGTGTAAAGAAACAGCAGAAAATGTGTTTACAAATTTAATTGTGCAAATAAAACACATTATTCTGCTAAAGGCCTCGTCGCATAAGTAACCATCTAGGGGGTCATAAATAATGCATAAAACGTATTGGTAAATCCCCACCCCTAGCCACACCTCCAACCACACCCCCTATAACAAAGGTGTCGATGTTGGAAATGTTGGGCAGTATGGTATATTGCCCATCATTAATGACTAGTTGTTGGCCACCTATGGAATCTCTACGTAATACGGGCTGTATTTCCCTCGACGCACTGAAGGAAGGGGGTTAAAAGTAAAGTAAATTTGTCTTACAAACTTTTTTTAAAAGGTATTTTTTAGGGCTGAAGAAGAACCATGGGAAATAATTATTACCCCACCGCCTGGATCACAGAAACAAGCGATTTCTGGAAGGAAGACTCTTGGTTCATTTCAGTTGAATGAATTTAATACGCATTGTGTATTTTTTTGTTTAAAGTTTGGTTGCCCCCCCCCCCGTTCACAAGCAGGAAGACTTTAAGGTATAAAACCCTTAAAGTGCATCGACTGAAAAGCTGTTGATTTATAAGCAGTCAATGTTTATGTGAAGCACTTATATGATCTCGGTTAATAACCAGATGTTCCCATCAGTAAATCAAAACCCAGTTGCGTACTGTTTGGTAGAGTGTGGCTGACAAGTTTAATTGGAAAACATGACCTCCTTCTGGTTGTTATTAAATAAAACAAAACCTCCCTCCACTAGCTAATAAAATGTTAAACGCAGCCCCCCATCAGTAAACACGAGAAAGCAAAACTCAGCCTTAAGCAAGTAAACTGGACTTAAAGTCAACTTTTTCAAATGTTTGAAGAAATATAGAATACTGACCAGACTTTCAAATCCTAGAATAATTAATAGCTGCCAACAGTTCTAAATCCGCTGGACAGTCCCAACAACAAACAAAAGTTTGTATACAAACTGGCATATCTGGGAACGTTCGGGCTCCGGCTACCTGAAGCCCTTACGGTTCAAGGGGACTGATGACGTTGGGAGCAGGACAGGTGATGTTTATGGGAGGGGCCAGATCTGTCTTTACATTTGTATGAGGGGCAGTAGGGGACTCCCACGACCTGAAGGTTTCCCACCGTGACCTAGAGAACAGAGCAGCGGCACCAAGAGTCTCTGGGCAAAACCTGGAGACTTCCCAGCTATACCAAACCGTTCTTACCCCGTTATTGGGACTGATCCTTCACCTGTTTATTCTAGGTAAAGAGAACCAAGACATTGGCAAGTGTGTCTCTGGGAAAATGTAACCGAGTGGACAGATAAATAGTATGTGGAGGATAACAGGTGGGTTAGCGGGTATCTTGTAAGGGAAGTATAATGCTTATAATATATATCATATAATTTATTATGAAAAGCCATTTATAGCCATGTTTCCCAATCACTTGTCAGTATATATAAAAATAGCAAAACATGAACTTTGTGTATATTACTTTTTTGTATTCTTAACAACACTGTTCGGGCCCACTGAAGCTTTTCACAAAATGCATATTGAATTTGTAGATGGCTCCTGAAACCAGGATGTACGCAAAAAAAAAATCCCAAAAAATGGACATGGATAAGGTCCCACTCAACAAAGTATAAAAGGGGTCAGTATTTGAGGTTATGCCCCCTTTCTGGTTATGGATTGGTAGCAGGGATACCCTGTGGCTGTTTCATGATTACAGGGATCACAACCTGTTTGAGAATGTCAAATATTTGTAGTAGTGTCCGCAGAACTGTCTGCGTCTCTCTTTTCATTGACGTGGGGTCTGCTATTGTCCCGGCTGGAACGGGAGATCGAAGGAGCCATATGTCTAACATCTGCCCCAGCATATGCCTGATCTTTCCTCAACACAACCTTTTCAGTTGAAAGGTAACAGAATCCTGAGGCATCTACAATCCACAAATGGGTTCTATAACAATCACTTAAATGTGCTTTGCTGCGCGTTAATGTGTTATTTCATACTTAAAAAACAGGGGAACAGCTGCATGCGGGGATTGATAAACAGGACAGCCCGGTTCTGAAGTCCCAGCGGAAATATTAACTCACGTGGATCTGAATTATGTAATATTGGAAAGTTCCAACACCCCTTGTGGCTGATTGGTATGGCCCTGGTGTTGCATCTCAGTCTCACATTTGGTGGCGTATGTCTCTGGTAGGGTCAATGAGTCCTGCTTGCAAATCAAGTCTAAATAAACATCATTTGGGATTGTAGGGAGTCGTTTCAGATGACTTTTCTTACCTTTATTTTGTTGACAATGGTTGGTCAACCAAATAATCCAGCATTTCAGGTGTGTAATTATGGTGCCGAAAAAGATGTGGGAACAGCAGTGAAGACTTGAAAGTTGTACAATGGTATTAAAATTAAAGCCTAAACCTGCAAAAAATAAACTAACATACTAACAGAAGCGCAGACAGTTTTTGTTTTTTGTATACATTGTACAGCCAATACACTGTTTTTGCAGCATGCTTACACCTGTTTGGTAGGCCTCGTATTATACATTTGTATTATTTGAGCCTGTGACTAGCTTAGCGCACCGACATTTTTTTTCTTTTCCCTGTTTAACATACTAACATACTTACACACACACATACTAACACACACTAACATATGTACTTGCACACGCAGTAACATATGAACAAACGTACACACATACAATGACATATTTTCACTCACTAACATACTTACACTCAAACACAATAAAATATCTCCACACATAGTAACATATTTACACACAGTAACATAGTAACATACATACACATACAATAATATACTAACACACACACAGTAACGCACTTACAAACACATACTAACACACACAGCTACACACTAAAATACACACAAATACTTACACACGCTAACATATGTACACACTCAAACACACAATAAAATATCTCCACACATAGTAACATATTTACACACACACACACAGTAACATAGTAACATAAATACACATAGAATAATATACTAACACACACACACACACAGTAACGCACTTACACACACACATACTAACACACACAGCAACACACTAACATACACACAAATACTTACACACGCTAACATATGTACTTGCACACACAGTATCATACTAGCATACAGTAACATATTTCACACACTAATACTTACACACATTCTAACATACATCCTTACTCGCACACACACATACTAACAATGTTGCCTCAGGAGGGGGCAGCTCACACGTCGCCGGTGTCTGAGCTCTTGGAAATGGTGTCATATCTTGGTTCACCTTGGTCTGTTTGGTTAGGTGTATTTTAGTTAGTGTTTCCTATTTTTCCTTTGCACGTTTAGGATGTTTTAGAGTTTCTTTGCCCGATCAATTTGCCTCTTTTGGTTTGTATAGTGAATGTAGCTATACGTGACGATCTAGGTGAGAATAGGTGAACAGGGGCATTTTCATTGTGCAGAGAATAACAACACATTTGAGAGGATATGGCTTTTTTGGGGGGTTTCTACTGACTGGTGTGGTCCTAGTTTGAAAACGTGCAGTACCTATACCAACCACCAGGGGACACAAAACACATACAAAACTACCAACATGGTTGGAATTCCAAAACTAAAAGCAGGGTTTGGGTTTGTATGGCTAGTGACAATGAACAGGTTTTAGATGTTAGAATGCCAAAGCTTTTCTGCTGGTTTGCGTTTCTCCTACACAATGGTATATACAATTAAAGATGATTTGGGTGTTTGATAACAGCGGCAGGTCACCAAGGTGAATCATTTCACTTTACAGATGACAGGTCTACTTTGCATAGAAATAAGATTGATCGATACCTTTTTGTCTGAATTGCTAGCAAATCTTTTTAGAATCTGTAGTATGCATATATACAGTATGCAGAGGCAGTATAAATCTAACTACTTAACCCTATAGCACAGATCACTGGAGGAACTTAACAGGGTTAACCTTTCATAATTAAAGGGGAACTGCCACAGCATTTATCATAACTAAATACACTAGTTAAGCGCCTGTAGCTTGCACTATTGCCCTGCATGCTGATCACAGTGTGATTATTGCCCTAGTACTACAAATAAATTCTACCCCCCCCCTTCACTACTACTAAACCCCTTAAGCCAATGGTAATAAAAATAGTGCACTATAGGGCAATCTATGGAACCTGATGGCGCTATATAAATATATATAATGCATGTACATATAAGGGATGTATGTGGGGTATTTGTATATTCAGTGTATATTTCAGAACACAAATTGATCAGCAGCAGCACCTATTGTGGAGAACAAATCCTAAGTGGAATTGCATTTTTTTTTTATTATTTTAGTATAGGATTTTTCATATTATTACTTCTGTTATGTAATTATATTATTATTATTACTAATTATTATTAGGTTTTGTGCATTTCTAAGTTTCTTGTTTCAAAGCAAAACCCTACTTGTCTAATTTGTGTCGTCAAACGCAGAAAAGAGGAATCTTGATGAAACCAACACGTGGTAAAATGTACTGAAGGGGTTAACGTGCAGTGTCAAGCTAGACAATGAATGGCGTTTAATGGCTTCATTCCCATACACCTCTTATTTTATTTGAAAATTACAGTCGCATATTTGTTAATCGTGTCTGCTTTGTTTTTTTTTCTCTTTGTTTTGTTATAATGGTAACAATTAAAGTCTGATTCACAAATATATCACATGATTCCCTACAATAGAATCCTCCAGGTCTGCCAATAAAAAAAAAGTTTATTAGGGAAATAAAATATTGCAGCCCTGGCATGATTTCTTTGGGCCACACAATGACTTTGCGTGAATTATTTTCCCAGCAGTGGTATATGTCAATCGAGTATTACTTTAGCCCATGTTACATCATTAGCGGGGGCATTAAATCTCCCCCCTTGATCATGTGATTTATCAAACTTAAAGTAGCACTAATGCAGACACGTGATTCATTTTAAGAAGAACAGAGTTCCTTTGCATGTTACCCAGGGCCGTCCTCCGCTGGGGAGCCGTCTTATTGAAGTTTTTTTTTTAAACTTTCCTCTGGATTGAATGATGCAAAGCAGATCTCTTGGGCTGGCGCCTAAGCGTTATTACCTTCAATTACAATAATTGTTGCCTATCCAGTTTGTGCATTTTCCCCTGAGGGATCTTTCTCTCTCTCTCATTCTCTCTGTCTCTCTCTGTCCTGTCTCTACTCCAAGCCGTCTGCTTGCACAGTTTTTTGCTGCCGCTTTAGTCACCTTACAATTAACATGCGTTAAATTTCACTTATAACATGGATATGTTTATTTTATCCATTCTATTTTTAAGTAGCAAAAAAAGTATATTATTTTGGGTAAAAATTGTTAAATTGTTAAACGATAAATAGTTTTAAAATCTAATATATAGTGTTAGGATAATCGGATATTATTACATTTACAGGCTCTATAAAACAAACAAGAAACAGATTTATTTATAAAGTACGGGGAGTGAATGTAATAAAAATATGCATGTATTTGTGTATATATATATATATATATATATATATATACGGTATATATATATAAAGACACAATGAATTGTATTATATTACAAAATACTTAGGTCTGAATAAATTAGGCATTGTAAAAATATCGAGAACTTTAGAAAAGTATCATGAAAGTATGGCTGTTATTTATCACCGTCTAATAAGAATGACCCCTTTTGATAACTAAAATGCATAGAATAAAGTTAAAAAAGATTGAGAAGTTTGTGAATTGGAGAGTTTTATGCTCAGCTCAGTAAATCTTGCGTCAATGTAGATTTGAAATAAAACCTGACACTTAACACATATTGTACTCCCTAAAGGAAATGTCGGCGTCCTGTGATGTGTGTGCTGTTGTAGCTGGTTTAGCAGAGAAGAGCCTATTATTGAACGGTAAGCTTGTGCAGTATTGATTAACAAAGGTGGGCATTGTTACCCCTAATGAAGAGAGAACTCGCAGAACCAAAAGTCAACTGTGCAGCTGGCAGAGCTGGAGGGGTTCTGCATGCTTTGATTTATATAGCGCCATCATATTCTGTGGCGCTGTACAGTGGGTAAACAGGATGTAACAAATAGTGTATCGTGTAAAGATTTGGACATAAACAAAAGGTGAGAAAACCCCTAATCAAAAGAGTGGTGTATTCTGGTCTAGGCTGACTAGGCAAAGACCCCTCTGCCACATAACTGGGGGCAGAATGCCTTATGGGGCCATATACACTACGGAGCACTGTCCTTAGCGGCACTGTCCTTAGCGGCACAAGCTCCGTTGTAATCTTACTCAGGAGGTAAGTGTTAGCAGGGGGTCCTGGGTCAGGCCTAGGGGAGCACCCAAAATATGCCATCAGTGTGTTTATGGGATATGCAATGTCTGCACACAGGTCAGTACACAGAGGAGGGCTAACAAAATGGAAATATTTGTCTTCTTTGGCGTGTATTCACTAAGAAGCTGAGCGGTCAGTCTATGACCAAACGTGACTGGACTTGCACGCTGGTGCTCATCTAAACCACGTTGTGTGTCAGTGGGCCAAAGCACACATTATGGTTTATTTATAGATATACCGGTCCCAGGGGTCGGCAGCCACAGGACTGATGGTGGTGGGTGGCTATTTACAGACCTTGAACGGACACGTTTCCTACTTCTGTCTGGTTTGGAGTTTTACAACTAGCGTTATCATCACAGTATTGAATATGCTACAGCCCCAGAGTTTTGGTCACCTCATAGCTGCCAACAGTCCTGAATTAACTGAGACATGTTCAATAACCAGCTTTATGTCAGCAGATGAATGTCCTCGCTAGTGTCCTGATTATCGATGCTGCTTTCCCATGTTTGATGCATGAATTGGGCACCACTCATCCATAAATGAGGTCAGGACAGGGCTTTCCATGACCAGAAGGTCCCACGGTGTCACGCCACTGCCCACCCCCAAGCCTACGTGTTTCATGGGAAAGGGAAATACAGATTTTGGTGCCTATGTGTCCTACATGACAGTGAAAAAAAAGGAAAAGTCTTGTATTTAAATATTTTATGAACAATATAAGAGGCATCCTCAAGAAATGTCCCTAAGGGGCCGGGGAAGAGACATCTAGTGTGTGAGCGCCACATTTTCCAGGGATCTCCTTTCTTAATGTATGCATATTGATCGCACCCCATTCATAATGACTACTTTATATAACACAACTGCACTTATTGTACGTCTCCTTTATTGTATTGTTAAGTACATCTGTTACCGCCAAATAAATACAAATATACGCACCTAGAGCCATAGAAAGGACATTAACGGACTATTCTAGGCGAGTATTTATCACCACCTTGTTTCTGCAGATGTATCATGAATCACTTCCGTGTGACACCGGAGAAAATCATTATACCTGATAACATGGTTAACGTATCGGACGTTTAAAAAAAGTCAAAGAACAAATTGTATTAATGGTTTTGGAATATGAGTTATGGCGCGGAATCAAATATGCATGATTCATAATCCTTACCGCGCTGTCTGTTCTAAGGGGAGCTTCCCATCTTCCATCAAGGAGCTTTAACAGAAGATCTCGTTATATTAGCAGTAATTGCGTCGTTCGGTTCATATACCAGCTGTTGCATGCACATACGCTTTCATATTTCAGAGATGACATGCGGCGTTTGTCTGAGTCATGATGCCGTGTAATAAAAATAATTTGTATGGAGGAAAAAAGCTTTAGGAGACAATAAAACTTAATCATGTACACGGCTCTAATGAAGGCTTCTCAGGCGGCTCCATGCTTAGGATATAAATAATTTAAGGGATGGGGGGGGGTTGAAAGCAGCGCCGCAATTAGTTATTTCATCAAAGTGTTTGCTGCTATTTCAAGTTACCAGAAAGTACATTTAAAACACAAGCCTCCTAATTAATGCCATTTAAAGAAAGAAGCCGAGATTTGGGATAAGACAGGAGACTCCCCTTAGGTGGGTCTGACAGAAGAAGCAAAAGCAGACGGATAAAGTGGAAGGGACGCTAACATCCCTATAACATAAAGACTCCGGCGGGTGTCAGAATCTGTATTCTGCTAAACCCCTCGCAGGGATTATTGTCTTAAGCAACTGTCTTTTCTTCAAAAGAAATATATATATATATATATATATGTGAAAACTTGCAAAATGAGCTTAAATGTACGAAAATATGTTCAATATTTGGAGTCTCTTAACCTTTTCTGTACCGAAGCAGCGAGAAATTATGATTTGGGTCTAAGTACGTCCTCCTTCAATGTTCCGGGTAACTTTTGGTTGTGATCGACACTTTTAAAATACATACTACATATATATCAATTCTGCAGTCTGCTATGACATTTTAGCGTGTAAGCTGCACCTATTCACCAGTTATTTGCATACCTGAGGACATTACATTTATTTATATAGCAGTACAAAAGGAGAAGCGGGCCCTGCTCTTGCGAGCTTACAATCCAGGCAGCCGTACCTCTTCGGGATGCAGGCTGGCGGGCCATGTTAACATCAGTGGGCGGAGCTCTTGAAGTCAATGGGTGGGGCTAATAATGTTATGGGCGGGGCTTGTCCAAAATGCATTACATTTGTAAGGTGTAGAAGGGAAAACGCGTCTTACGTTCCAAGGTAAGGGAAAGGGCACACTTGAGCCGCCCAGCACCAATACCCCTTTGACGTCAGAGCAGGGTGAGGCCTGCCTCGAGCGCTAAAAAACCTAGTTATGTGCTGAAAATTAATATGCTAAGTATTATTAAGCTAAGGGGCCGCCACGGATGGCCCCTGCAAAAGAGAAGAGCTAAATTTATTAAACATAGGGGTCTAAGGGGGGGAGACCTGGTGATTTTTGCCTCTAAGAAGAGCCGCGCTGGCTTTTTATAATGCATAAATAATCGAATAAGGTGAAATTCTGAAATAATAATAATAAGTAAACAGTTTTTCTGCTCAAATGGTAAGCTTACAGTGACAATCGTACAGCCAGTCTTTTTTAAATTCAGTCTACTGTAGCCCCACATGCAGAAGACCTCATTACCTACGTGTTTTAGAACGCAAGCTGCTCATTTGCAAGTCTTTCATGTGAAGCGAACACTCAGTCTATCCTCCCTCTTCAAATTGTTGGTGTCTGTTCTAGGCATGAAAGCCGGCCTCGGGCATTGTCTCCTTCAGAGAAGACGCATGATATTTTAGCCATTCTAGTAATTTTCAACCATTATCTGACTTATGTACTAGAAACATGTAATTTTTTTGTTCTCTAGTTTTTGAACATTAATTTCCTTTAAGCTGCCCTGAAATTAATTCTTTGCTAGACTGAAGATTATAAACCAAGCTATACAAAATTGGATGTTAGGTTTGTTACAATAAAAAGATGGTACAAGAAAAAAATATATGGAATCTGTACCGTAGTGTAATTAGTTAAAATGGATAAACATATCCATGTTAAAATTAAAACATACTTTTCACCTAAAAAAATTACATTAAGATTTAGTGTAGCAATTACGGTTGTTACCTATTTTTTGAGAATTTTTTGAGTAGAATCTTATTTTGAAATAAACATAAGATCCACAAAATTGGGACATATTCAGCATAAAATATTCTGAATCATTTAAAGAATAGGGCAGGATAGGAGAGATAGAAGTAATAAGAAATAATATTTTTCGCTGTGATTATATACACACAATGAATTGGCTTCGATGTGAGTGGAGCACCATCACTGCGCATGTACAGGAAGGGTACTTACACAGCGATTTAGTTAAAAAAAATATGTTGTGTTTATAGGGCAGCATACTTGGCTTTGAGATCAAATATACGATAAATACATTCAAAATAAAAGATGTTTATTGCCTCCTGCTACTGTATCTCACGGGTTATTTTCCATGATGATGCATAGTAGGTGTTATTTTACAGTCTGCTGTTCACTGAATGCTGATTGACACCGTGATGTGATAGGGCACCCCCACACCCTATTTGGCATCTTGTTATCTTCCAAATTTTACTATGGAGGGGGGAAGGTTGCTGGGGAATCTTTTTAATGTCTAAAATATATATTGCCTCTTTTTTGTTTTGTCCCCGCCAACGCCTGCCTCTGATTACAGCCCTGCTTTCATTAGGGTGCCAATATTGGCCATGTTTTCCAGGACACATATAATTTTTACATATTGCTGACCAGCCCAGATAAAATGCTGCCCTGCAGCATGGGGGATGTATAGACTTATGAAAGGGAACAAAGTAGTCAAGTATACATCCCCCATACTGCAGGGCAGCATTTAATCTGGGCTGGTCAGCAATATGTAAAGATTATATTCGCCCTGGAAAACATGGCCGGTGGGGTCACCTTACTTTTCATGTTACGTGCATGTATGAAACCATTTTGTCTTATTTTTCTCCTCCCCCAGCTGCCTACACGTAAAGAAGGAAGCATTTGTGTGTACACTTCATGCACATGCTCAGTAGCACTCCTGCTCCACTCAACTCAATGGAAGTAGCAGCAGCCAATCACATATTTGCTATCTGAATACTAATGTTTTGCAAGCATACGTGTGATTGGCTGCTGTTATTCCTACTGGTTTCAGTGGCAGATCATCCGTCATCCACTGATGGGAAGTTTGCCTCCTGCTTACACTTGCCCTGCCCCAAGAGATTAACACAGAGGACTGACTGGGGGCCAGAAGACGGAGAGCTTGGTTGAAATCAGGTGGATTTCCAGCCCTGATAAAGCACCACCCATGCCTTCCATAAAGAAGTCACCGCGTGTGAACCCCCCTTGGTCATACCTTATACAAACACTTTCCAGAGTGACACTTACCATTGTGAAAACAAGTCTGGACTAATATGCAGATTATCCCCAAGGCAACCTAGGCTAAAGCACCTATACAATGGTGGGGGGGGCAAGGTCAGGGGCCACAGCGTGCGTTACATGGTTGTACAAAGCACAACTATCACTTTATGAATTAGACCAAGTGACCAGCTTTAAACCGTCCCTTTAAACTAAGGCTGTAAGTGGCTGAAGACCATTATATTCATGATGTCATACAATACTTTTTGGGGGCCGAATGGCGCCTGTCCTCATTCAGTTATTGAGATGCCGGTCAGACAACAAAGCCCTGCTCTCTTTGGAGTCTACAGATCATCCTCACCTAGAGATCACTACACAAAAGTTACTTGCAAACAAAAAAATCATGCACTACAGTGATAATACATATTTATTTCTGTTTAAAGTGTGAGATTTAGAGAAATGTGTATTTCTGAAGATAAGCTACATGCCACCTTGAATTACAGAGCCAGTTAAAGAACGCAGAGAATTCTATGCCAATTGGCAACCGCACGAGACAAACTCAAAGAGCTTTGTAGGATAACTGACATACAGAACATAGTTATTTACTGCTGAAGATAAGTGAATCCATCATGGATGGCGTGGCTCGCCGCGGGTTTTGCGTTTATTTGTTTTTTTCTCGTTTTAAATAGCGGATGTGGCATTAATGGAAGTTCATGGAACATACGATTTGTTGGAAATACGAGAGGTTTGTGCGTCAATGGAACTGCTACATTTTCTCGCTCTGACAATGACTTACTCAGCTCTGAAAGTTAACTTAAATGGAGGATCAAGTAGGGTTTATGGAATCTAAATTGTAAAGATTATCCAGATAATGTGTATCAAGCTGCTTGTTTTGAGTTACGACAGATTGTAGGCTACAATTATTAAAAAATAATAAAAACTCAGTAGGTGGTCCCCGATATTAGCTTTAATTCCTATCATAATGCTTTTAAGGAGGATCGTGTCTCTTCGGGACCCAAATCCCTCCTTCCTCCCCGATGTCTCTTTTCTAGGAGCTCAGAGCATTCTCTACGTATGAGTTTGTCACCGTTTTCTATATCCCTAAAAGTCACTAAGATATGTTTATGGGCAGCAGAAACACCTTCCTAAATCAAATTACGTGAGTAAAATACGCTTTGTCTAAAATTCCTTTGAAAAGCAAGCGCTTAGTCTAACCCCAACTCGCCAACAACTTGCCGTTTAGTGAACCAACCCCTATAGCTCATCTCATAGAAAAATGGAAAGCTTTAAAGACCCTTTAAAGATAACGATGGTGCGCTAATCAATGGTGATACTTTACACACAATGATACTTATGAATCTTTTTTTTGTCTTTAGACTCTATATATATATTTTTTAATTTATATAGATTTTTTTTACAGATTTAGCTGCATTTATTGCTTCCACGGGCAGGTTGAACAAGAAAGGGTGGAGTGACGGTAAATTTACTGGAAGCACATTACCACTAGCACATTATTCTACCTCTGAGACATGTAATTTGCTGCTTTACAAGCCTCTGTAGTCTTGTAGTTTAACTGTAATCATTAAGTTTAACCCCACACTTGCTGGAGGAGTGAGAAGGACATTGCTTTGCAGAGTACTACACCTCATTGGCTTAAGAGTTAAACGTCTATAGGTAAAAAAAAAAAATAACACTTGTTTTTTCTTGTAATCCAATGCATTATCATAAGACTTTTGTATATATATATATATATTTAATGTTGATAAATAAAAATTTTAATAACATATAGACACAAAATACATAGGAGGCAATTTGTACCCAT
The DNA here is from genome assembly GCA_009364415.1 of Spea multiplicata. Taxonomy (NCBI): domain Eukaryota; kingdom Metazoa; phylum Chordata; class Amphibia; order Anura; family Pelobatidae; genus Spea; species Spea multiplicata. The sequence continues at coordinate 99,695 of VKOC01017517.1, read as the reverse complement.
GTATGCTATATGTATCATGCTTTGTACAGCACTCTTACAATATACAATATATTATTATTATTATCTTTTATTTATATAGCGCTTAATACGATACATATATTCAAGGGGTATGATGAGATGAGAATTGACAGACTAAGACAAAACGATACATTAGGTGGAGAGGCTCGGCTCGATCCTAAACCCTCCCTGGGAGACTCCAGAACATTTTGATTTCTTATCTCTGTGTTTACGTGCATATATCGGTCGTAAAGCAAGTCAAACTTTTGTTTTATCCACAGAAATCGGGTTTAAGTCAGTATATCCCCTGCACAGACCAGGTAAAGGGACAGCAATAAAAACACCGGCGATCCAGTCATTCTGTGTTTGGTTTCAGGACAATGTTACAGTTTCAGTTTTTGCACCACTGTGAACCGGTTTCAGTCTTTTGTTTCTACCTCTTTTTGTTTTGTACACTGACGTTTTAATCTTATCAGCCTGGCTACCAGACATCAGACTATGCAGTTAGACACATAGAGTTTAATGGCAGATAAGAAACATTCATGGTGACTTGTTTGCCCGTTTCACCTAGGGGTGCCCCCGACGTCATTGCCTGTAAATGCATTAGGCGTCCAATAGGGAAGCCGCGTATAACCGAAAAGTTTGCCTGTTTTTCACCAATATGTAGCTTCACACAACAGAAGATGTCAGGATGGACCCATCTGGTCCATGGTCTGGCCGGGAGAGGTGTTGCTCAGTTCAGTGAAGACAGAAGAAATTGTATCCTGTCCACAAAAAGGGAACAATGAAGCAAGGACAACCATGGAAAACACTACATAATTAAGTACACAACACTAGGTACCCTGCTGACGACACAGTGTTACCACCCACAAAAACCCACAAGAGTTGTTGCCAATCATTTGCGATAAATGTTGGACCATGGAGGAGGAAGGCAGCTGCAGCAACAGGACTGCAGCTTCTTGGACTATTGTTTGTTTTGAAGAATATGTACTTACAGAATATTTAAGTGTGCATTATTCTTTAACGGGGCTGTCGGGGACATTAAACTGCCTCTTTAACAAAATGTGTAATGTTGGGTAAAAATATCGAAAGTGCCAAGCCCCAAAGTAGTACTTTGCATCATGTTAGTATTAAAACCATCAAGGTTTACACATTGTCAATCAGTGGCGGAGATGCCAGTGTCAATATTGATTAAAACAAAAAGTGGCTAACAGGAGACAGGGGCAGCAGGCAAATATTTGGAAGGTAGATGTGAATCAGTGGCTGGCTGTGAAACAAATGTGTATCCAGACAGGAACAGCGTCGTAAATAAATGGGTAAAGGCAACAGTTGGATGTATTCAGACTTTGGATTTTATTTTCCTTGCTCCCTTCCAGTCAGATTTCTTGGGTAGTAATTTAATATGAAATAACTACCTTGGCATAATTTGATTTTTTTTTGTACGCGGAGAAACCTTTAGCTAAACTTAAAGCTTAAAGGAACTTTGTAACCAAACCAGTAGTGTATACAAGCTTTACATTGGGTTAACAAAATGATAAACCAAAAAAAAAGTTATATAGATCGCAAGAAAACAGGTTTTGAATTTGCTCGCAGGCACCGTATGCAGATGAACTACTACTACAATGTGAGGGGTGTCGTAAACGAGGGACAATTCCAGATAATTACCCTTTTTTATTCTCTTAATGGCAAGTACGTGGTTTAAAGAGGGAGTAATGTTGTAAGTCTCTTTTAAGACATACCGTACCCAAATCATTTCCATCCACTAGATTAAAAAACTTGGTACCCGAGAATTGGAAAGCAAGTATGAGCTCTGCGAGACTGCTCAGGACACGGATATAATGGATTCCTGCAGCCCCTATCCATGGCCGTAACCCAGCACATTGGAGAGAGTCCAGAGAATGGGTTACTGAAATGGTAAACGGGCTGCGGGATAAAAATTAAGGCTAATACAGTGAGAGAATAATTAAGACTAGATGGAGCTAAGGGTTCTTAACTGCAATAATGGAGGCAGAAGGTAGACAGGGGTGTCCCGCTTAGAATCCTGTTTTATTAACTGTTAACATGCTCCTAATAGAATATATTTATTCATGCTTTGGCTTTAAGATGAATCTGTCATATATCCCCTAATACATCTTTCTCAGTTCTATACATTAAATAAACCCACACAGTGTTCAAAAAGTGGTCGGCTGCTGCTGTTCCCATTGATTTTTAATGAGAACTTCCATCGGCTAGAGCTGGAGTGCTACTGAGCATGTGCAAGAAGTGTACCTACGAATGCTTCCTGCTTTCAGTAGCAGCAGCGGGGGGAGGAGTTCTATGAGACAGAAGTCTTATATTCTAACTCCAATGACTAAAGAATGCATTGCACCCAGATACATGCGGAAAATGCACTGGACTTCATGCCCCAAAAAAACCTTAAAAAATATCGCAGACCATATGAAAGTATGGTCCTCGCAGGGGCTTAGCGTAGCCCCTCCTGCAGTCTAGCCTCCGTTTTCAGCACAGATATGATGCATTATTATTCATTTGAATCGCATTACATGGGAGACATCTTTTATGGTTCATTCCAAAGAGTTACTTAGTAATTGAAATGAAACTATGGCCTCCAGTATGTGGGACAAACAAACATCAAGACAATTGAGGGACAAAAATACTAGAATGAGAACAAGTCAAACTCGTACAAACGCGTACATTTTCCTGAATATGGAAAATGACTTTTATGGAAATAAGTATGGCAGCCAAGAGGAAGAAATACCAAAGGCTGAGCCAAAATGCATTAATAAACCCAAGGATTTGAATATTGATTTCAATATGCCCTGTTTTTTGTTACAAACGAATACATTATTTTAGGAGAGGAACTCTCTGTGTATATTTCAATGTAATATGATTATACAAATATACTTATTGTTATGCATGCTTCTTTTTTTTAAGATTATAGATTTCTTTATTTTAAGAAGGAACGATCTTTCCACTTTGTCAGTTAGGAGATTTACTGTGTTGTAATTTATGAAATATAATTAATAATTACCGTATATATACATTAATCAATTATGTCATAATTAGATTTGGTCTGTTTTAGTTAGACTTGGGAATCAATAAGGATGCCATTTAATACACAATGCTGGATCTGAATGAAAGGTCTATACCGGGCAGAGATCACCTCCACTCATTAGATCATTAGACCCTTTACATGCTTTAAAGTTAAAATTTAAAGCACTCCACCCGGAAGAGAATTTCTTCTTCTATAATCCGACATTCCTTGCCTCTGATTGGCTGCTTAAAGCTGTCAATCAGTGGCAGGAAAGTGCTCTCAATGAAATCAATGGGAAGACCCCTACATGCAGGGAGGTGGGTGCCTTCGGCCTAATCCACCTCCTGCAGGGCACTTAGCTGTGGAGTGGAGGACATGAGCAAATGCATTTGGGGGGATTCTGCGTAATCCCACCATACATTTGCAAAATAGACTACATGAAAATTTACAGGGACCACGCAGTATATATGATGGCTGAAGTGTCCCTTTAAGTTGAATAATTTCCCATAAAAAATCTTAGCTCTGAAAGAGTTAATGACACTTGTAGCTCTCACCAGAAAACCAAAAAGCTTATAAAGAAGATGAGATATTTCCTGTATTTTCATGCAGTTTCATCACTGTATGCCCAGGGGTCGCTCAGCATGCCGTCTTAATAAATCCTTTATATCGCTCCTTTCATTCTCTCAGTTCGGTACTGATGTAAATTGTTATTTTTAAATTATGATAACCAAACCCTGCTGTTACATTACAACTGCAACCCTGGCTAATTAAAGCACAAACGTGAAGCCTAGGGGAATTTAAACAAAAGAGAAAAGTTATTACTAGTTATCTGCAACAAGTTATCATAAAAGTTATAATTAGGCCAAAATGCCTTTGAAAAAAAACATTTGGATTTACGCAAATGAATACTTAAAATACAGCTTTGCTGGGAAAAAAAACATTAAAAAAAAAGTTCCTGCACCAAAGCTTTAATTTTAAAAAATACACTTTTACCGTGCTTTGTCTAAACAATAAATTGTTAAAATAATCAGCTCCCAAGTTACCCAAGCAAAATACCCACGCGCATAAAACACGCAGCAGGGAACGTAAAACATGTCGAATTTATTAATAGTATGCTTTTTTTTTAAAAAAAAAGTTGCACTGATAACACGCATTCCTGATTTTAGAAGAGAGACGGCTTTTTTTAGAGCTGGGAGCTGTCTGCTGTAACTCCTGGTTGTAGATCGCGGAAAACTCTAGAAGCTCTCAATTAAATGTATGCGCAATGACAAAATACAAAGTTATGTGTTTTATGTATTCTGAGGCGCAAGAACATTAAAGTCCCAGGCCTACTTCTGGTAAAACAGCCAAACCGATTGACAGCAGCGTATTCGGCCCGGACTGGTCATCTGGCACAGCGGGCACGGTCTCGGTGGGCCTCCGGCCGACAGCTCTCCGTACTCAGGTGCTGCAGTGTGTGGCCGCTAGTTGGATATGCCGGCGGCACGCTATGTGAGCGTAAGCACATAACCAGACATTGGCCGCACTTACGTCATTAGGTGGCCGCCAGCCACCTTGTCATCACCGTACACAACTCCATTGAGGGCAACCTTTCCAAGCTATTTCTAACTGTGCCAATCTAGAGGAGATTTCAAAGAACTGTTTGCTTCCATGCCAGTTTTGCTCAAAAGAAAAGAGAAAATATCCTCCATTGGCATTAAAACAATTCCTGGATTAATGTCTTTTTAATGTCTATCTCTGAATATCCTTTTTCGCAAAAACCCAAACCATTTTATTCTTAAACAAGACTCTTCAGGACTTGCTGTCTCCTCCTCCATAGAGCGTGCATTCTGGAGCTTTACAGCCCTTACTGTGAAGAATGTCCTTCTTCTTAGTCGTAGGAGGGGAGCTTTTGATAAATACATCAAGTATGCTAAATGATGCCAAAAGTGACAGCTAACCCTTTAACTATTTAATGCCCCCGGCACAAATTTTTCACAGACAAAAAAAGAAAATATTTCTGTTTTATCCTATTAAACGGCTATAAACATTTCTCAGCAGCCCATGAACCTTAGTCACCCAAACATACATTTTATACCCATTATTTTATAAAGGAAGACAATGCTTGGCCGCGTAGCCATGAGGAGGAATAAATTATTCTTGCTTATATTTTCATGTAACCAAACTATGATCCCGTGTATTGCTGTATTACAAAAATGCAATGTATGAAAAAGCAAGAGACAGGAAGGGTCACAAAAAATAACATTTAGCCAGTGCTGGTCTGTGATTAACGATATTTAAACTAATGTTAGACTATCATGTTTATATTTTGTAGAAAGGGTCATGTTTGGGCCAAAGTTTGCAGAATCGGCTTCCCACGTATATCGTGTCAGTGGTGCTTCTAAGCTCTGTTAATTTGGCTAAAATGTTCTTTTTTTCTCCCCGTTTGCATAGAAAAAAAATCCTTTTCTAAAGTTTCCTTTTCTAAAATCTCCTGGTCACATGATCAGTTTTATTAGTGATAACTGTTAGCTTATATACTTATTATAGTGATTACACTAATTCACACACACCCCTGTCACTACTGAATGTAATAAGGTAAATTAACAACAAACAGGCTTGGACTAGCCATCTGGCAAATGCCCGGTGGGCTGCTGGCTGGCAGCGACAGGCACTCACCCGATCTGCCGCTCCTGTGGCAGACTGGGTGCTGCAGCTTGACTCCAGCTGCTGATATGCTGGGCTGCCACACATATACAGCTGCCAGCCTCACTTTATTGGGCAGCCGCTGGCCTTAAAGTGCCAGCGCCACCCGTCATTGCCTTCCATAACCTAAACGCTCAAATTTAAACAACCAAGGTCAAAAAGTCCTATCCTTTACACCAGTTCCGTGTAGACATCTAGCAGTTGTTAAAATGCCCGTTGTGTCCCATGGCAGCAGCCTCTTTGGCATGAACCAATGAGTATTTTACAAATGAAGATTAAATGTAACAGGTTTCACGTTATTCGAATGATACAAAGAGTGTATTATGCAGCCGTGGAGGATCTATCAGCGTAAGAGAAACTCTGTTTAACCCAGCACAGGACACTCACTTGTACTTATCACCAATTAGTATACCAAGCAGCACTACGGCATTGTATGGCATTCTACGGCATTGTATGGAGGTCATAAGATTGATAAGAGGTCGTGCATCTGTTTTGTTTTATAACAATTAAGCTTTTGTTTCATTTAGAATAAATTAGAATCATTTAAGTTTCCCGTAAGGGATGCTGCTAAGGAAGAAGATATGTGCTCCTTACATCAAACCAAATCCGAGTCCACTTCTTGGGTTAACCTGGCCACGTTTCTGACTTAAATATTTTGATGATTTTTTTGTGTGTGTTTCAAGCGCATTGACACTGTTTAAATATTTTAACATGACTTTTATCTTTCTCACTATGTATATGTGCCCCATTTTTTCAAGAACTTATAATATTAACTTGAAATAATAAATTTATTGCTAGTATCGACTATTACAAATATAATTTATTAATTTATATTAATATCCATTTGGAATTATAGGAAGACTCCGACCATACTTTTGGTAATTGTCCTTGTATGCAATATTTGTCACCAAAAGTAGCATAAAAAGTAACTTATTTCTATATTTCACACCACTATTCCTCTACCCGTGGTCATCTGCATGGAAAGCCTCTTAGTTGGCACCAATTGGATTACATGTGACACAGCTTGTGATGTAATCACACTGGGGAGAGCTGGCATCCTCTGGCCTAGGGGCAAGTAAAGATGAGTGGCCCCTGCCACCCCATAACTAACACACACTCGTTCTAACACGCACACTTACCTTGCATGGAGCCTGTCTTCATGGCTACTGCTGTTCTAATATTGCTGGGTCATGTAATGTTCTACTTTGTGACCCCACTGTGCTCCCACCTCCGTAATTGGTCTAGCCCTCAAGAATGTATACCATATGTATAAATGTTTGTGTTGCTGCTTGTGTGTGTTTGTGTGTAAGTGTGTTTGTTACGGGGACACAAAGAGCCACTTGGCTCTACACCAGGCCAGAAAGTGCCAGTCCTCCCCTAACAAAAATGCAAGAAAACAATATTATGTCTCAAAACTACATTCCCCGGCACTCTATGGAAGTTGGAGATTTAGTAGACCTGCAAGACTCTGCTGGACTATGGAGAAGTTGGTGGCTTTCCAATGGCTTTCCAATGGCTTACTTACTTACTTAATTGTAACCTATGGTGAAGCCTCTTTATTTCATACAATGGTTTTTGTCTGCCGTCTGTTTGTACTGATACACAGAATGCTGGCGCTCAGCCAATAAATATTTTTATTAAATAATTAAAATTAGTGGTAGTGAAGATAGGATATAGTAACACTACGATACACTCCAATCCAAGAGCAGAATTTGGTCTTCACACGGGAACAGCTGTCACATTTACTTATAAGTTAAAGGCCAAGGAGATATGCTTATGGTTCATATCAGATAACGGCATGAAGAGTCCCCATTTGGGCAATGTTCTGTAGGTCAGAGCTCTTGACACATGGAACATTATAAGATAATGCACTTTGACTAGCCAGGCTGTCTACAAGGCAAACTACTTTAACCCTTTAGGGTGCTTGAAGGATGTGCAAAGACTTCAAAGTGTATTCAGTAAAGTGGGCAGTCGAGGGCTGGTAGACTCATAGACTATGCATTATGAAAGGCCAACAGTGCCAGGTTTCTCCTGCAGAGAGAGCTAATCTGGTCCTGCATAATAGGTAAGGACTTTCGGAGAATCTCTACAGTATCACATGTTGTGAATGTAAGATTTTGATTTGTTTATTATTTTTGCCGGGAGCACATAATATTTTTGTGTCACGTGACAGCCACTGATTGGTTGTTGCCTTTGAACGGAAAGAGTTCCTTATGAGTTTTACATGATTACACTTCCATAGGCAGGAGTAAAAGTTAATGTTTGTCGAAGAGGAAGAGCACTTTGGACTATACATTACAGAGCGTCAGCTAGGTTCTTCCTCACTGGAGTTGGGCCTTTAACTTCGTTATGAAGGGAGACCAAATGTCTCTCCAGTAAACTCCGGTCCAATGAATACATTCCTTCCAAAAAGGCTGCTTTAATAAAGTCTATTAATTTACTTCTGAAATAAAGAACTACACTCAAAATGATGTGGTGCAGCCTAGGAAAAGAACTCTGCTTAATGGGAAGTATGACATTCCAGATACTAGAGACTATGACAGATATGAAACTCAGACTCAAACGCTTTAGGTGAACCATCAAAAGTGACCCTTCATACTCAGGATCTGATAATCAGAATCTAGCTGTTCACATGGAGAGGTATTGGGACCTCATAAATTCAACAGGTATAAAATCCATGCCCCTTCATCACTTAATAAACCCCTTTTGGGGATTACTTGATCTCTTGCGATTCTTACATTCTTGTTACCATGAAAATACTTTTTAAATGAATAACTCAATTTTTATATCATATTAAATGGGGTCTACAAGGTAGAATTTCACCTAAGCATTATAAGCTTCAAGTGGACCGGCATTCATTGCATTTAGGACTGGACTGGTCATGACGGGGCCACTCTGACACTTGCTGCCTGATGACGTACGTTTGACCGATGCATGGATATGCGTGGCTGCATACTACATTTTTAAGCTCATGTAGTGTGTGGCCCATCAGCCGCATGTTGCAGCACCTGAGTGATGGCCAGCCTGGACCCGATTCCGAAGGAGTTCTATGTATGAAAGCAAAGCTTACCCAGGAAGCGTGACATTGAACCTCCCTCCTTAATTCTTCTTAATGAAGATTTAAGCTGAATGTAACTGTCCAGCATGCAAGATTCCATCATGTTTGTTTAATGCTCAGTAGAAAGGACCGTGGCCATTGAACCGTGAAATGCAGTTTTTTGGGAGGAGGTGACCACATCCAGAAGTTTGAGAGAATTCCTAGAGGCATGGAGACTTGGGGATTTCCTAGGGGGGGGGCCGGGAGGTGGTTAGTCTGGACACTTCTGCTGAGAGTGCAATTTTGCCAGTTTTTGTGGATTTAAACGGGGAATGTTAAGTAGCTCAGTGTTTGCTGATCTGAGCTGGTCATTTTGGGGGGGGGGGTGTATTGTCATTATTATCTTACTGGTAAGACAACATACGCACAGAGCCTTACGAGATCGCTTTCACGCTTCTATTTTTATATAATATGACCAAAATGTGAAAAGCTGATTTTATGGCAATATTGGTTTTTTTTTTACCCATTCTCTGTATTTGTCCATTGGGTATTTTTACACCAAGGTGTAAGTATCCAGCTTTTTATTTAATACAGATACCAGGATCCGCACACGCTGGTTCCACATCTTTGTATAGATTGTAAGCTCCTAAGAGCAGGACCCTCTTCTCCTTCTGTACCAATATGTCTTAACGTGTGTTAAAGTTATTTTCAGTTTTAAATTGTCTTTAATAAATACATTCATTATTTTGTAACAGCGCCACGGAATCTGCTGGTGCTATATAAATAAAGGTAATGTAATATATCATGTGTGTACATGCGCATGTTACAGTCGGTGCCTAATATTACATAATTAGTGGTCTCTGAATGAATTTACTGTTTCATTTTGTTATGAATATATGTTAATTGTCCTTCATAGAACAGAATGGAAACACGCATTAATATTTCATTATGCTGTCAGGTTAAGCCATGCGCTCAGTTCAGGGCTTCCCGACAACTACTGGTTAATCATCACAAACAACCAAGCATCCTGTAGATAGGTGATCTTTAACTCCTTCAATACCTGCCCACTTGTGGCACTCGCATGGTTAATGTAGACCTGTCATCTCCCCAACATTATTCATTAATAGAGCTGCTGCTGCTACTGTTATTTTCCCAAATAATTAACATTTCACATCATCATTTCTGACTATCCTGAACTGTACAAAATGAACGCACTGCTTAGTTATCGGACCCAAACGTTAAGAACCGCTTGTAAACACAATGGGTCATGTTAGTGGAAGGTCGTTCTGGTGCAATATCATGGAGCATTTCACTGGTTTCCATGGTGACTTCTCTACAGTTAGAACTTTCCCCTTAAAGTGGTCTTTATAAATAGAGCCCATTACATTTACCTTGCCGGCTGATACAATGAGACCGTGTTTTCCTGGTCAATTAATGTATATAACTGCAATAGTCTGAAAAACACTTAAAAAGTATTAGGGCATTATTAACTAAGCAATGCTTTATTGTAGCGATGGGGTCAGTACAGGAGGCACTGCGATTTAAGGTAAAATATGAATTATTATTATTTTTATGTTATTAGAGCAAATACTTAAGTATTATAGATTGCAAGCTTTTGAGACTATCTCAACTTCTTATTTTATGCCTAAAATGAGATCTAGATTGCCCCAGAAGCTTGCAATCCAAAGGACTTCAGTAAGCCAAGAAATGTATCAGTTTTACCAAACTGCTCTTTTTTTTCTACAGCTAACTCTGTCCAACCTTTCACCTTGTAGAACTTGTACCCCTTTCTGACATTTCTGGATGATTTTATACACACATTTTGCAATATTCTGGAATATAATAACATTATTGTCACCTCCACCCAGGTGAAATCATGACACTCGTGGGCTGGGGAGATCAGTTTCATGCCTCTTCCTGCAGCCTCAGACAGCCAGTCTGTGGTGGGGGGAGGGGATCGGGGGTTATTTGTTTGTTTGTTTTCTTTTTCTCCAACTCCTTTTAACCCTTTCAGTTGCTAAAAGTCCTCGGAATTACTCTGGAACACAAGAGGGTGAGACGGAGTCAGAGGTGCTGCTTGCATGGAAGGCTCCAGCCGGCTCCCCAGCCCCGGATTAGCATATCGTGCAGGGGATCGCGCCGGGACTGATATTGATCAGCTCGGGCTGTGTGTGTGTTTGCCGCTATTGTTCGGGGATAATTGAGTGTCAGGCTCTGTCTGGGTCGTCTCGGTGGCGCCTTGTTCTTTTTTGGATTGCTAATTTTACTAACTGTCTGCCTGCAGCTCCTGCCCCATCCAGTCCTGCCGCATGCCCTGCCGTGTGATCCGCCAGCTGATTACCTGCTCCGTGTGACAGCAACCAACCAAACAACCCCGCATATCACCGGGGGGGGGGGGCACACATTATTTACCCTAACATGTAAACTCCCAGTATAACTCCCAGTATACCTATTCATTTATATAAAAAAATCCCATTCAACTCCCAGTATACCTATTCATTTATATAAAAAAAATCCCATTCAACTCCCAGTATACCTATTCATTTATATAAAAAAAATCCCATTCAACTCCCAGTATACCTATTCATTTATATAAAAAAATCCCATTCAAGAGATGGGCAGGGGCATTAGATTCAGTCTAACTTGTCCCGTTTAACCCCTAGTATACCCATCGCAGAGGGCATTTAATAAAATCTGATTCAATAGCTGGGTGACACAATCTCTATTATTATAACATGATCCCTTTAACCCTTAAAGCACACCCATTGCCTTAGGGATTCAAGAGATGGGGGTATATTGGTTATTCCAGCAGGCTCATTTTAACTCTTAATAAACCTATTGCAGTAGGCATTTAATACAAAATATATATATTTATTTTTTTCCATCGCATTGTAAGGGATTTGGTGTGTTCCATAAACACGGTGGCAATGTTTTCTTTCTTGGGAATTTGCATTTAAAAAGATATTCACACTTTCTGGAGTGTTTGCATGACTGTAAGTATGTTAATCGCACACGTCTGCTGTCCCATGTTGCATATTCATAGTATGCGATTCCTATGTGGGTTGCACACAAATGACGCCCAGCTTTCTGCACTCCGGCCTTTTCATTACAGAGAAATCACACGATACTTTATCATTTACCAAGTTTCTGTGTGTTATAATTATCTACAGCATTTGATGGGTTAAGTGGCTATAGCTAGGGGTTTTTTATTTTTGGATACCTACCTAACACCCTTGGATCCAAAGAGTTAAACGTTTAACATTATGGGAACTATACCTAAGTTAAAGAATTATAATATCATCAGAATTTGGGGCATTCATGTGAATTATGCGCTGGCTGGGGTAATAATCAGATGGGGTCTCCATGAAAAGGATTTTAACCCCCCCCATATAGGGGCAAATATTCAGTCAATACAGAGGCTTTGGGTGGCCAGACAGATCTACTGAGCTTAAACTCAGATCTTTAATGGAGGATCATTAAAAATCCCCGCTGGAAGCAGTACTTCGCTCGCCCATTATGGCATTGGGTTTCCAAGGGTTAATTCCAACATAGAAAGTGAATTTGATCCGGAGTTTCTGGTGCGTCTCGTTACTTTTTACAGGGTCTGTGCCCGGACATGGGGCAAATTGTAACAGGTACCCCACTAGGGCAAATGGATTGTTTATTTAACCCCTAGCGTGCCAGAGAGGTAAAAAAAAAAAAAGTAATCTCTCAAATTTTTAACCCTGCGTTCAAAAAAACTGAATTTGATGCCAGATAAGAACCATTCGGCCTGTCTAGTCTAGCCAATTTTCCCCTGCTGTAAAGACTCAAACCTCATTGGTCTCGTCTTAAATTCAGAAGCCATATGTCCATCCCATGTATGTTTAAAAGCCTGCAATTTATTAGTCTCTACCACTTCTGCTGTGATGCTGTTCTACTTGTCTTCCACTATCAAGTAAAACTTGGTTGCATTACATCTGACCCTCTAGTTTTAGAATATGACCTCTTGTTCCCATATTCCCCCTCCTTTGAAATAAACTTCCCCTTGTACTTTATTACGCACTTTCTTTGTGTATTTACACTTTTTTTACACTATTGGACGTATAGAAATTGTAGGACATCACGAGGCATCAGAACAGAGCCCCCAATCTTCGCACACCGTAAGGGTTAATTAATCGTCCATGACAGTATAGGAAGCACCTATAACCCGTGTAAATCCATTAGCCCCGGACTGGGAACCCGCCCCCAGCTGCCCCCCCTACCTATTCCCAACAGAGCGGCACTGAAATGATTGAAAGGCCTAAGAGCCAATGAGGCTGCGCATACCGTGTATTGGGCGGGGTATGTGCGTAGCGCAGCTAATGGCAGCAAGGAGTGGGCGTGTCGCTCCGAAGCAGTGTTCTTATAGTCAGTGTAGCGCTCCCGGTCGCTCAGTGTTCCGTGGTTCGCGGTGCGAAGGATTATTCGGTGATTTATTTTTTTCTTCTGGAGTTTGCTTGTTGCCGGTGTTCATTTTCAGGGTTACCGATCGGGAAGGGCCCGGGGAATATAACCTGAAGGGGCTAGAAGCTCGTCACTGCTCTCTATGCTTTGCCCGCTTGCTCTCCGAGTGTGACCCCGGTCCGGCTTTCTTTCTGGAGGATCTGCATGTCGGTGCTGTTGGATGGTGACGCGTCTCTCGCACAGCCCCCGAAACAGAGCACAGCGGGACCAGGGAGAGCGGGGCTTTTAAATGGATCGCCGATCTAGCCTCCTATCCCTCTGGCTGCAACTAGAACTCTGTGCCATGGCCATCCTGCTGACAAAAGGTGGGTTCGAGGTCCCGGCTCCCTCACGGGGTGGAATCGGCTCTGGGGGGCATCATGTTGTGTTTTCTGGGGTGTTTGTGTTGTGAGATGTGATGATGGGGAAACACTGTGGGAACTTCGTCTCCTGGGTAGTGAATACAGTCGGAGGTGTGTGTGTGGTGTTGTGTGTGTTGTGTGTCCTGCTAATGGTCAGTGAGGAAGATGTTTGGTGAGAGCCCCGGTCCAGCAACAAATACCCCATTCCTGCTGCCTGAGTAGCTGGCACTAGGGGGCTCTGTGCCCATAATTACAAGCAGACTGGGTGCTGTGTGTGAAGTCCCATCATGGGAAGATGGTTGGGTTTCCTTTTTTAATGTAGAAAGCTTTGCTCAGCCCTCCTTGATCCTGCTGGACGAAGTTTTGGGATATAGAATTATCTGCACCAAGTCATTCTCAATGAAAATATTTCCTGACCGAACAGAAATTTCATGTAGATTTTTTTTTTTTCTTCCTATTTTTTTTTTTTTTTTTTACTTTTTAAAAAGTTTTCCAAGCCACAGTGCTCCCCAAGCATAACATAAATTATTTTAATGGAGCGAGAATGTCATTTACAAATGCGCCTTATTTACTGAACTCTTCACCTGCGCTGCCCTGTTATCGTAAGCATCTCGTTCTTACATTCTGTTTATTTTTGCAAACAAATCAAAGTAAACATTGTATGTGTAATAATATTATATATATTATTAGTAACATCTTATATTCCTTTTTTTTTTGTAACACCTTTGGGAAGGCAGAAAATATTTTTATATTTTCTTGGGTAAATGGGTGGGGGGGGGGGTGATTGGGGGGGCAAATAACAGCTCTGGCTGTTCTGAGTAATCCTGGCCCCATGAAAGGGCAGTGACTTAGACTGATGTGAGGTCTGAGATACTGAAACTATGTGCCTGATAATGATATAATTAGGGGCTTGCATGTTTCTGGCTGCTGCTGACTTCAAAAGCCTCTGGGAAGAGGGGGGGAAAAGTCTGTAGTCTCCTGTAGCCATCTTGACTAGAAGCAGACATTTTTGGTTAATAGCTGCATATTGTATACAGAGAGATTGTGCAGAACAGATACACCATTGTTCATGGATTCAAAGTTCTGGTACCCTTTTGGCCCTTTGAAAGAAACTTTGTACAAAAAAAGGCAAACTATGTTTTTAAGGGGGCTTTAAGGAGCCTGCAGTTCAGGGGCACTTGTAATCGTTATTTGTTTTCAATATATATATATATATATTTTATTTTTTGTAAATTTAAGTTTCTTTGGGGGAAGCAAATTCTGTAGTTCTAGCCAGGCAAAATTAACAGCTCCCATTATTCTCAGCCCGTTTTTTTTTTTTTTTTAACCTAAATTTGGAGTCTTATCTACGCCATATACACAGTGAGCATTAGGTTGGCCAAATCCTGAACCCCATTGCCTGCCCTGTGGTACCCTCAGTAGTTAAGTGGCTTTGATGTGCTTTTTATTTTTTTTCTCAAACTATATTATATGTTATAACATAAAGTGTGTCTGGATAAAAAAAAAAAAAGTTAAGCTCCCCAAGAGCGCTTTGGCCCTTTAAAGCCTGAGGGAGATCTGGTCAGTGCTAATGCAATGCCTCCTGTTACAAAGGCACTCCTCTGTCATTTGGCTTCCATTAACTAGACTATTAAAGGAGAGGAGTCCATGTGAGTGCATAAAGGTGAAATCTGATCTCAAGGTGGCCCCTGCCTCCCCGTGTGTTTTGTGCCCTATACAGTTATTTATCCTATAGGGATACACAAAATCCATGTATTCCAAAATGCACAACCTACAAACGCTGAACTCCCCGCCATCAAAGCTTATGTGAAGTTGTGTAGTGTGTGTGTGTGTGTGTGTCTGTGTAATAAGTATCCATACTGCGCTAAAAGGGGTTATTCTGGCCATGCAGTAAGTAGAACAGTCTACAGTTCTTCTTTTTCATCATTGGGAAGGATTTTTTTTCCAGGATCATGCATAAGCACATCCTTATGTACACACAACCCACAATGCGTGTCTTATCTGGAGCCCCCTCCATCCGCAGCATGGAATCTGTTAATTAGAGGTTGTTAGTGGTGGATCGGTAGCGCATACATTTTTTGTTCACATCAGATTGAAGGGGGCCCTGGTTAGGGAGAATATTATGACGGGAAAACTTTTTATAGTTTCCTTTTTGTTTTTTTTCCTCTTCTTTAAATGTTTCCCTTTTGACCACAGCATATCGCGTGCAGGCAGGATAAGAGACACCAGGCTTTCAGTCCTGGCCATTTTTATGGCTTTCCATTTCAGTTAAAATAAATTGACTTTGGCAAACACACTAGCTATTGTGAGCAGTATGATTCTTTTTTTTTTTAATTTTTTTATAATTTTTACGGAATAAATGCCCCTTCTGCTGTGATTGCACATACGTGTTTAACATGTTCAGTGCTGGGTTACAGAGAACTGTACATTTCGAGGAATCAGTTACCTTTTGAAGCTTGAACTGTTGCTACCCTTGTTGGTCATTATCAAGGGGCAACAGCCCATAGTGTCCCATTGGTCTGCGGAACCCTGACATTTTTTGCTATTTAAAGTTCTATACCAAATCTTCTGAACATCTGCGCTCGCATTTCTCAACAATATGTTTTATTTCTTTGTAGGTGAAATTAGATGCTACTGTGACGCCCCTCACTGTGTTTCGACTGGCTACATGTGCAAATCGGAACTGAACGCCTGCTTTTCGAGGCTACTTGACCCGCAGAACCCCAATTCACCCCTCACACATGGCTGCCTGGACTCCCTCTCTAACACGGCAGACATCTGCAAAGAGAAAATCGAACAGAACCAGACCGGAGCGCTGGTTCTGAAGTTGGAGTGTTGTCACGCAGACATGTGCAACTACAGGGGGCTGCACGACGTCCTCTCTCATCCCAGGAACGATCCATCAGGTATGGAAACGCTGCCTCAAAAGTCTATCCCTTTCCTTGATCTACAGGACATTTGGCTGCCAAGACCCTGTGTGTCTGGTATTGATTTTGTTGTTAATGTAATTAGAGATACCGATGGGAAAAGCATGGTTAGAATTAAAGATGTATTTCTCTCCGCTTTTCTTTGATGTCTGTCTGAGCGCTTGGCTCCTGTCTGGCTTTTAGTGCCCATCGCATGCATTTATTTTTCCATTTGCTGTAGATGTTGCCATTCTGCCCCTTAACCTATTGAGTGCCGTTGCTCAACCATGCATTGTGTTTTTTTTGTTTTCTAGCAGGAACTGGTGGCAGGTACCAGCATGAGAACACGCGGAACCTCATCACCAAGGTTCAGGAGCTGACCTCTTCCAAAGAACTGTGGTTCAGGGCGGCCGTGATTGCCGTACCCATCGCAGGTGGATTAATCTTGGTGCTGTTAATAATGCTGGCCCTGCGGATGCTCCGCAGCGAGAATAAGAGACTGCAGGATCAGAGGCAACAAATGCTTTCCCGGTTGCACTACAGTTTTCACGGACACCACTCAAAAAAGGGTCAAGTGGCCAAATTGGACCTGGAGTGTATGGTACCGGTGACCGGACACGAAAATTGCTGCTTGACTTGTGACAAAATGAGGCACACCGACCTCGGCAATGATAAAATCATCTCACTGGTCCATTGGGGCATGTACAGTGGTCACGGGAAGCTGGAATTTGTATGATAGCGTTTCGGATGATGGTCCAGTAGTAGAGTGTGGTTCTGCTGGATAGAAGCACTTTATTGTTAATATATATTATAAAAAAACTGACCTTCCTGAGAATGGGGGGGGGGGGGGACGTGGGATCTTCGGCGCAGTGAATATTTGATGTTTTTGTGTTGGGATTCCATAAAAGACGTTATTTGCACAGATAAAGACTTTTTAATTTCTCGCTTTGCTTCGCCCGGGAAGCGAGACACGGAAGTACACACTGTCACCAAGGTTTTCTGACATTTAGGGACCTAATAAACTGTACACATTGTAAAAGCTCATATGTATAATGTAAAGATTTTTTTTTTTTAAATATATATATTTTGTCTGAAGAGTCTTGTGTTTTGAGTCTTTCTCATAGTTCTCTTGTAGTTGTGTTAATGATGATGAAAGTTACGATGGGTCATCTGTAGTGGAAGACAAGTTGGCTTAAGGTTTTAAACGCCATAGGATGTGGCAGCCCTTCACATTTTGGCAAGCAAAACACACATTTTAGGTGCAAACCTTCAATGAGCCCCGATCCTGCTCATGTCAGATTTTCATAGAAACAGAATTTGATGGCAGATAAGAACCATTGAGCCCCGTCTAGTCTGCCTATTTCTCAGAGTTGAGACTCCAACTTAAATCTTGGCTTTGGGATAGCCAGTCATACATGTGTTAAATTCCTTCCCTGTATCTGTGTCTACCACTTCTGCTGGGAGGCTGTTCTACTTGTCTACCACCTACTCCCTGCATTACATTGAGCCTCTAGTTTTAGATTATGACCACTGGTTCCCCTAATACTTTGTATATTGAAATAATTAAAGGGATTTATCACATTCTCTGTCTTTCTCTCCAAAGTATACATCTTGCGCTATCCCTTAAGCATTCTATGGTAAAGAACAATTCACTAAAATGAAGCCATGTTGGGTTTGCCAGAAGTCGGCCAAATTACATGCAAGGAACTTTTTAATTTTTTTTTTTTTAGATGCTTTTTGAAAAAAAAAACAAACAAAAAAAAAAATTTGTTTTTACAGAAAACAATGTGATTGGACTATTTCTGTTTTATATATATATGTATGTTTTTAGCAAATAGACGTTTTTTGTTTTGGAGAAAGCTTTTTGCTAATGGCCAAATAGTAGGGAGTAGAATAATGCCCATATTTATCTTCAAGAAGAGCAGATAATGATGATCAAAGGTTGCTTTTTTTCTTTTTCTTTTTGTAAGCCCCTCTACACACCCTCCATTGTTGTTGTTTTAGCAATTACCCCACCCTAGTAATTGAAAGAGGAGGGAGGAGGCGCCTTGGCCTGATTGTTTAGTGCATTTTGGTTTTGGGTGGAGAATTGGTAGCCATGAGAACCCAGAGGTGAACTGAACGATCTAGGTTCGGTAGACTTGCTGTAGATCCAATGGGTGTTGAAAATGTACCCATAAATCCACTGCCAACAATGACCAACTTGTCTGCTGCAAACAGAGTGGTACATAGGGTAGGGTAAGACCACTCCAGACCCCAGCTGTGAGTTAGAAGCTAGAAAATACTTTAATTTACTGTGAAGTTTGACTTTTCTTCTGAAATTTGTAGCAGTCTGTAGTCCTTAAGACTCTGCAATTCACTTACATTTATTTTCTTAAGTAATGTTTTGACCCATCCTGGGTCAGCGAGAGGGCCGAGAGCTTGGGTGTGTACTGTATCTCCTAATAGTGTAATCATTCCTTGTGTTTTTGGAGGGATACCAGAGGGACCTGCTGCTTCTTCCCAGCTGCACCCCCACCAAAGAACACAAGCTTTCTGTTTCTGATAAGAACAATTTGGAGCGGGGGAGGGTCTGAACCCTTCCACTATCATCTACGGATAACATGGAGTGGGTTCCTGTACTCTTTGATTAGTGAAACTTCTAAATGTGTTATTTTAAAGCCAAAGTTCACAGTTAAACTGAAAATACAGGTTCCCATCAGTGTAACTCTTATTCCTTAAATTGAACTTCAAGGATTCAGCTTCACTACTCATGGTTTCGTATGGCCTACCTTAAGTATGGAGCTGCTAGTAGCGAAATAACATATAAATCCTAGGGCTGGCCCTAACTGGTATCCTGGCTAATCATTACCTTCTTTTAAAATAAACATTGCTGATCCAGTTAAATATAAAGTATTAATTTTTTTTTTATTTTATTTTTTTTTGGTGAAAGAACTTTGCATATTCCCCACCAAGTTTATACTGGATAACATAAATGCGTAAATTACGGTAATTACTTGCATTAACATGAAGGATATTGATATAGGAGGTCAGAACCTGAAAGCTTAATATTTATTACATGCATCCTAAAAGTCCCAGCTATATCAGCACAGTGACATCCCATGTCCAAAAAAATTGAGGCTAAAAATGATCCCATCGGTTATTGGGTTTTAACGAGCAATGGTTGACTTCCTACCTAAGAACCTCCCCAAAAAGGAGAATCAAAGAAAGTCATATCTATCTCCCCCATGATACTGGTGCAAGGTTGTGCAAACTCTCTTTGATGCCATCATAAGAAAAGTGTGAGGAACCCGACATGTTTTATTGGAACAAAGCCTTTGAGGAATCAGAATTTCATTTTTGGGTTTACTTATGTGATGGTGGCATTGGATGGCAGAGGGTAAATTGGACTAATTGTCAATCATATTGACTTTGGTGTAAGGCAGGGCAGTCCAACCTGTGGCCCTCCAGCTGCTGCAGGACTACATTTCCCACAATGCTCTTTCAGCTAAGGGGCTGGTTGAGGAGTATGGTATATGTAGTCCTGCAGCAGGACCACAGATTGGACACCCCTGGTGTAAGGTAACAAAATACATTTCTTACCTGTTGGCTCAATCCCCAGAAATGTAGACAAATAATCTATAAATTATGGTATTCCTGTAGTTGTAGCTACATTGTAAAAATATTCTGAAATAAGAAATCCTGAAAATACAGCTTGATGAGTGCAAAATAAGTACTTTTGCCTCCATAGCATGTTGTACCCAACGCCATGGATCCTTATCTATGGGTTAAAGTGATAGAATAAAATGTGTTAAATTAATCTTTTCATTAAAATAGATCTTGCTCAACTCAATTGTTCATGACTGTAACAATTAGCACTAATATCTTATACCTAATAACCTAGCAAGGTGAATGATTCTCAATTAGGATCATCACGAACAAGTCATTAATTATACATTGCGCAATACAATTGTACCAAAGCCAATAATGATTTCCCTTCTGACGCCTAGCTCTAGTGTTAGAATTACACCCCATCCCTGTGGCCGTATGAAGGGTTCTAAACAAAAGTTGTATAGTCGCCATAGCAACCAGCTGATTTTGGACCAAAAAAGCTCTTTACAATTGTGTGGCGCAAATCACTAGTTTATACTCTTACTTTAAAATGCTAGGTAATGAGGCGAACCTGTATAATCACTCACTTTAGATTCTTGAAAAATAAATGATTAGAAATGTATGCGTCGGTTTGCAGATATATTTTTGGCAATTAGTTTGATAATATCCCATTTCTAAACACAGCTGAATCCACATACCTGCTTTTCTAGGTCTAATTATAACCTGCTTTGTTTGAGTAAACAATGAAACGTAAGAACACTTTGTATTATTCTGATGTCATAGTAACAGACGTTTCTAGTATATATCAGAACCTGATCATCAGACACAGAATCATACAATTTGATGGAAGACCCATTTGTGTCATCTCGTCTGCCAATATTTCCTGGGATTTTTTTTTTTTACTCACCAAACTGTTGGAAAAACATTTAATTTAGGAAAAATTAGGTCTATTTATGTATAGTCGAAATATTAAAACCAGGCATATTTTATTATTATTATTCAGGCATATTTTATTATTTTTCAAATAAATAGAAACCTTAAGTTTAATATTCCAGAAAACAGAGCCCTATTAAACTCTACATAGCATAGTACAAGAAAAAGCAATGTTTTGTAAAAACTTTTTTATTTGGTTTATGAGTAACAGATCCATGCTATCTACATCTCCAGAAACACTCGACATCCCCTGCCATGCTCAAGGTGCAAAGAGGTCTTATGTATTATTATTATAATTATTATTATTATTATTATTATTAATAATAATCATAAATAATAATAAATTTTATTATTATTTTAAGGTATAAATGGGAAGGGTAAACTGCTCCACCTGTCATAAGGGATTAACTTTCCTGTTCCACGTAATGCATTAAACTCTTTATTGGATCGATGGGGGCTCTGAGTATTATCTCCTATATCACTAAGCTTCCAGGATGAACTTATGGAAAAAGCACCTACTGCTAGAGTCTGGTATTAGTTACAGATCAGAAATGTATGACGTTTTACATATTGAGGTTATTGCTGTGTGATTGCTACACATTTTTCAAATACAAATGGTGCACCCGTGTCAATGTGTTTTTAAAGAGTTTAATAAAAACTGTGTAACCAGTTTATATGGGAGCATCCCTGGTTGTACATGAATATATCCATGGACTCAATGTGCGTTGGAGATAGAATCTTCAGAATCTCATATGAAACCCCCAGATCCTGGACTCAGCTCATTGAGTAGCAAGAAGCCAAAAGCCTAAAAAAGATAAAGAAAAAAAATAGGAGGAACCTATTTTGTTGACTTTTTTTTACAATTTGACCCATCAAAATGACTAATCCTATGACAATCTAATATTAACGAGAGAAGACCTCGCATTTTATACAGCCAGAGGAGAACGATGGCATTAAGTAGAAATTCTGCTGAGTACAATTTTTAGTAATTAAAAATTAGACCATTAACAAACTAGAACATTATTACGATGGAATAAATCTGTGGAATATATTGGTTTTATTTTAAATAATAATAATAATAATAAATAAATAAAACCTTGTGTCAAAGTCACAGAGTAGGCCCACATTATAGCATGATGTCACTGGGAGAAGGACCTTGTTTTATATCGGCCATAACCAGGCGCATTAACTAGTTAACTTCCCATTCTGAGAACAATATACCATACTCTTGTTACTTTCCTGACACAAGCTGCGATTGTCTTTGCTTTCTTGACCTATTTCATGGCAATTTGAAATGTCACATGGTCTAATTGCTCCTTTGCCTGTTGTCAGGAATACAGTGGAGTCTATTTATCCAAGCCATTTGTAGGCAAATGAGCTTAGTGCCGTGACGCTGTAGCCTGGCGCCTGCATTCGGTCAGGCTTCTCATGTCCTTCTCTCTTTGAGTTTCCGTTTACAGGGCTGGACCATCCCCTAATTAATACTGACTCCGGCATTACAAGGGAGAGGAGGATCTCTTCTGCTCTTACATGGGACCAAAGTAATTTCCATCTCTCTGATGAGACCTAAGTAGATCGAAACAGCTTGATGACGGTGGATCTCTCAGGCCCATGCATTTCCAACACTATGCCATACTCAAAGCTCACCATGAGTAAGGAGACAAACAGTGATTGGCTTTATATTATTATTATTATTATTATTTATTGTTTTGTATAGTGCCATCAATGGGTAGGTATGCTTGTCTCAGACCTGTCCATATAGGCAAACGCTATTTTGCTTAAACAAGGAAAGAGAACTGTCTGCTTTTACAAACCGAAATATGCGACCTACAGCCATATAGCCGCGTTTTTGGATTACTATGAAAATCCATGCATACGATGAATAGTAACAGACAGGAATCTTCTGGTATTCCAGATGCTGTGCGTTACAAATCGCAGCATACGTCTCCGCCGGGTTAGTCAGCATTCTGGTAATTGTGGTTCACGGCAGATGGAGTATCAGAAGTTGCCAAACCCTTTAAATGGTGAAACAAAGCCGGTTGTGCCTCTGTGGCTATTACACACATTGTATTGCCCCGGGGTCATATTTCATGTTTAATCACTTTGTTCATGTGGCATGTGATTCCGATCTGCAGACATGAAAAACATCCCAATGTTTCATGCAGTGTATATAATTTAGAGGCTAAATCGGATGACTCCAAAAATGTGTTCATTGACCCTGGGATACATAAAGAGCAATGTGGATCCTGGTCCAGTTTGGCTTTGATACAGATCTACCTGGACGATCTTTCTGCTGCAGAACATCATATAAACAATAATTATTACTATAGCATCTTTGTGCTGTTAGCTTCCCCGATATGATCTATGATGAGGTCCAATATATTTTGGCTTAATTGGGCTTGGCACTGCTCTTGAAGATTGGAGGATTTTCATCCATAGCCAACAGGAAAATTTTCTATGCTCTGATACTGCTTGTCAAGGACCACCGACCAGTTCCTATGGCTATTGCCCAATACCATAAAACCTTCCTCGGCTAATTATGACTGCCCTAAAATGTATTTCTTTAACCTTTTTAATTAAGTTTTTTAACGACGTTACATTGAAAAATGAAATAGACTTTTTGGACAACCGTGCCTCTCAGTGACCCTGGTGGCAAAAAACTTTGCATGGAACTTTGAATGTAAGCTCATGAGCGGGGCCCACATAAGCCCAACATTCTTGCATGAAAAATGGCTAGACTGTAAGCTCATGGGCATTGTCCTCAACCACCCTACCATTAAATAGTACAGGACTGTGGAATATGTTGGAACAAAATATAGGGAAATAAGAATAATGTATCAGAAAACATGCATGCTGGAGTTAGACCATGGAACACTATCATCTTTTGCGCCCGGCCTAGAAGATTCACAGTATATGCGAATGAATAATAAAAATAACTAGCCAGCCGACTGGATAAAATATATACTAAAACATGTATACATTTGTAAAATAAAAGAACATTTGATAATTACGTTGTGCATGATGTTAATACCTAAATGGGAAAAGTAAAGGAATAAAAGTTAGCACTGGAAAATTTAGTATCCTGACATTTGGGATCTGCTTTGTTAGATTTTCTATTAACTAAAGTACATAAAAAAAGGCTCCACACGGAAAAAGTTAAATATTTTTGCTTCTGCCTACTCAACGTTTCCTTTGAATTTGTTCTGGTCAACATGAAAGGGTTAAAAAAAATGTAATGAATCCAGTATTCCCCAAAATACTGAGAACAGTTTATCCCGGTTCATCTGATAACACGCTGGAATGAATGGGGGTTTTTCTTCTCTTTAGTAAATGAGATGGTAATTTTGTAACATCGGAGAGCGAGGTTTATTTGATTCCGAACTTAGAAACTAAACATCACCCTTGGTATAACTTTTCAACAAGCCTCCTGGAAACCATCTCAACTTCTTCAATTTAAACATGAGACCACAGGGGTTTTGACCTTCCTTTAAAATACCAAATGTCTGCTTTTGAAAAGACCAAACTCCCCGATGTAAAGAGTCTATAAATCTGGTTTCAATAGCTGGTGATTAGAGGCTGATCCCAGAGGTTTAGAGTAAGTACCAGGATCTGCAATCAATGCGTATAGGGGGGGGGGGGCGCTGGTCGGACAAAATCCATCTCTTAATACCAACACAACAGGAGACTGGTAGCAGCCGTGTTACTATGAGAGGAAATCCAATTTTCTAAGGAAACTGGAAAACAATAGTTTTATATCACAGTTGAAGGAAAGCATTGGCAGATCATTCCTTTAATCCACTTATCACACATGACCTTTAAAGTGGAACCATCACCAAAAATATAGACTTTGAAAATGTTGTGATGTTCTAAAAAAAAAGAATAAAAAAATCACCTGAATTCTAAATTTCAGATCACGTGATGTGGAATTCATGATGTAATGATGCTGCTTTGCAGCCATGTTATCTATAGAAATCAGTAATTTAATAATAACTAATGATACTTTTCACTCATATCTGAGAAACAGCGGAATTTAGCACTTTTCACCTGATGGAAACATCTATTGTGATGTTACATCATGTGGCCATGTGTGATGTCAAGGTGACCATAGAGATTTAGGAAATGTCTGCTTTGTGATGTCAGAAGATCGCAGTTTCTTCCCACTTTGATAGGGGGGAGGGTAAATTCAAGGGGTTTCTGCAATAACTCCAGATGCACAACCTTTCACTTTTCACCCAGCTCTTGAAAAATGTAAAACGAGCAGCCAATCAGGCAAGGGAGCAGTGATGCATGATGGTCATTTTTGTGGCTTATGTACTCTTTAAAAATATGTATACATATAGATAAACCTTCATCTTTCAATTTATAATGCTGTTTTTCCCACCAATATTTTTAATAATGACAATTTTGATGCAAAATAATTTGTTCTGTGTAGTAGGGCACCCCGGGAACCTTCATCTTAAATGTGCAATATTTAACTAAGTATACTAAACCAGTGTGTCATTTTTTAAATGTTTTTTTTTAATCAATCAATAATCAATATGGGGTTTTATTATTAGCATATTTCAGCCTAAAGTTAAATATTCTAATGTTAATAAATTGCAAATGCTTAGACAGCATGAAGTGCATTTTTTTTTACTAATCTAGAACCCATAAAAGAGTGTAAGGAGGGCATAGACAACATTTGGCTACCTGGGAACTTTAATCTTAGGGCAAACTGTCATGTTCACTTGAAGAAAAATGTGTAATAGAATACAATAAAATGTGGAAATTAAGAGGTAATTAACTAAGGTAACAAATTGCGGCCTCGATGTGCTTAACTCGAAGCTTTGTAACATCAAGGCAATGGGGACAAGGAAATTCATTAGCGCAGAGGTGTTAATAGACTGTGAGATCTTAAGTATGGAGTCACGGCTACTTCCCTATATATTATAATGGGACATGAAGCCCACCCCCTGGTAATTATCTGTTTTAGTGTGTCAGTAACAACCATGTACCGTATAAATCAAGTGGTCTTCCTTTGTTTTGGAGTTTAAAAGTTTATTTGAAATGTGAATGTTGCGAGAGTAAAGTTGGACCTTGATGGGGCTCAGGACCACCTTGGGCTTCAAGCTACCGTGACTTTAAGGCCGGAGACCCAAGTGTTTCCGTGTCTCACAGGTACCACACTTAATATTAGCCAAAAGGGATACTCTTGAGTCAGCTGTGATGTTAATTTTGTCTGATGTAATACAGAAGTTGTGTTGTATGGTGGGAGTCTAATGCAGGTACTTCCAGTGCCACAAACAGTTTAGGTGACTTCTGGAGGTGGTTATAGCTGAAGATCAGCTAAGATTCTACAATAAGAAACGAAAGGCTTGGGGAAAAAATCCACACTTTCAAACATTGTGCGAGGCTTCTGGAAGTCCAAGGGTTCCAATTCAATTTGCATCACAAAGCTTGTTGTTGCCCAACTCTGCCTCAGACCCCTAAGACTCTCAAACCCAATCCTCAAATATGCTAATATGTAGTAATCTCTACAATTATATACAATTTCAGTATACTATGATATGATGAACCAGGATTTTGGTGTTTTTCTAGACTAATGCGCTGTTTCAAGGCATTCCGCTGCACAGTCTGCAGTTCCGGATACCCGGGGTGTCTAGAGACAGTGGTAACTTCTGATCTGGTCAAATGTGCCGAAAAAGTCCTAGAATTAAAAACGTGGTCTTTATTTACAGTAAAACAATACAGACAAAAGGAAGATCCAGACTGGAGTTGACTCCCAGGGTGGGGTCCGGTGACTCCTTTTGATTCGGATTCAGACTCCGAAGAATAAACAAACACGCGACTTTCTTTTTTGTTTGGCCCGCTAAATTGTTTGCTGCTTCTGTAAACGCTGGGAGAAGCCAATAGTACAACAAAGTGAAAATATTTGTATATAAAACACAGAGCTCCTAACCATGGAATATCACAGATTTATCTATGAATAACTGTGCAAACAGTGCGAGCGGGCGAAGACAATCCACTTTGCTTAAAGGCTTTTGATTAAAGAAAAGAAACTCACCGGCTACAGAATTTGTTAGCAGGTTTGGATTTGGGAAGCTACGACGGATCCATTAGTAAAGCAAATAATACGAGTGCCTAACGCTCATTGCACCTGGCAAGTAACCTAGGGGCCGTGTAGAAGGTGAACGCCACCTGCGACTGCACGCAAACTCCGATCACGCTCAGCCAGGTACGCCATTGCCTGATGTGTTTTGAACGTGATCTCCAAAAGATAGAAACCTTTGAATGATACCAGTTATTACAAATACACAGATGGTTTGGCCCACTGGTACATTGGTTGCCCCTATCATATAGACAAACTGCCCAGGGCGCAAAACTGGTGGGGGGCATCAGCATGCAATCCTTTTTGACTGGCACTGTACTGGGAATCTTGTTATATACCATTTAGATGTAGTGGAGCAGCCTCCCAGCTGAAGTGGTAGAGGCTAATAGAGTGGGGGGATTTAAACATGCATGGGGTAGGCATTAAGCTATCCCGAATCAAAGACAAGACCAAGGACTGATTAAAGCCTGAGTCTCTAGACTAGATGGGCTGAACCATTCTTATCTGCTGTTTAATTCTATGTTTCGACATTGCTGTTGCCCCTGCTGTTTTGGGCACAATATAATTATGTGTCTGTTTACTATATCTCAAAAAGTCTAAAAGTAAATACATTTTTAAAAGCAATTTGTCTTTTTTAACA
This sequence comes from Spea multiplicata, assembly GCA_009364415.1. Lineage (NCBI taxonomy): Eukaryota > Metazoa > Chordata > Amphibia > Anura > Pelobatidae > Spea > Spea multiplicata. Next base: position 71,961 of record VKOC01017517.1, on the reverse strand, counting down.
TAGTTAGTACATCAAAAAAACCCATTTAGTTAATTTATTTTATTTAATAGAATGCTTAAATCATATGGAAGGAAGTTTGTGCTTTGTTAACAGATAGAACTGGTATGGAGGTAAAGTTGGAGATCCAAACTGCAATATTGGGAATCTTCCCAGATAACTTCCCACAACACTTAATATCACTCGTTAACCTTACATGTTTAATTGTAAAGTATTTATTGGTCACCCGATGGAAAACACCTCAGATACCATCCATACAGGAAATAATCACTAAAATGAATGAAGTAAAGCAATTGGAATTAGTGGCTAAGAGGGCCATGGGATCTCCAAAATCATATGAAAGAACATGGGATATATGGGAAGATGACTTAGAAGGTTAAATAAACAACATAAAATTACACATGTTCCAGAAAGGGTGAGACTCCCATGGGGAGAGAGACACCATTGAGGGACTTAAACACATCTAATGAAAATATCAGAAAGTAAACACATCATTCATGTTTTTCACACATTTATGCTCACCAATAACAAAATGACCACCACTAAATCAATAATTTTTTTTTTTTACTTTTCTTTTCTTCTGTAAAACACAAATGCATATTATTGATGTTTGACATCCTAACCATTGACAAATGTTTTTCCTTTCTGTATAATAAAAATGTTTTAAAACGACAATAAAAATAATGTTACATAAATCATATAACAGTCATATTGAATGTGTAAAGAAATATGTATGTAAGTTTTCCTGGATATTTTCCTCTCTCCTTCTCCCAAATAACACAGTTCCATCTTATTTGCACATTTTTTACTAAATTCACAAATTAAAAAAAATCTATTTTTTTTGTAAATACCCGTATTTCCCCTTAAAAATCTCCTAAATTGACCTCATCTTTTAAACCTGATATAATATAATTCTCATATAAATTAGATACTGGTTTGAAATACAAAACCAAACAAATGTGTAAAAGCACAAAAATGATTTGTCATTGAAATTATATTTTTGTAACCTTCATTTATTTATTTTTATTTATTTGTGTTTTATTTATTGTACATTTTCTTGCACTTTAGATAGAAACTTTTTTTCCCCTTAATGTACAAGAAAGGAGGTCTAAAACATATTTTATTGCTGACTTCCCCGGGGGTCATTATTCTGCAGGATGCTTAGGGGTCATTAGTGCCCTTCTAGTCCCAAGGGATCCTCATTAGTGGGGTTAACAACTAGAGTTTGGACAAGTGATGTGTCCAGAGTGTTTGCTAGTTTATTTAGTGAATGTTAGTTTTGGGGAATTGTTTGCCTTGGCTAGCACGAGGGGAGATGCCTTCCTGTCACCCTGACTAGTAACACCAATAAGCGATGCACTAAAAAAAACTTAACAGGCTCAAATGTCTTGTTTAACAGTAGGTGGTGAATTGTTTGTATTTACATGTGAAGGGAACCTGGGACCTGAACCACTGCTTTGAAATGTTTAATTTGTTTAGGTCTGGCTGGACCCCCCTTTCATCATTCACTAGAGATTTATGTGCAGTGTTTAGGGAATTCCTTCTGCTAGACCTCTGATTTATTAAAGCTGGGACTAGGAAGTGGTGCTAGGTAGCTCCTAATTGTATAGAAGCACCACAACCGGTAGATCAGAAAAAAGGGAATATCAAGTACAATACTGAAATGAAATACTGAACCAAAAAAAAATTAACGTTAATAAAAATTTATAAAGAAACAAAACACCATGATAACAATAATAATTATAAATATATATATATATTCATGTTATAACACAGTATCAATATTTCTTCAGTATTTATTTTCATTAAATACAAAGTTTTATTCAGTTAAACATACCTAGTAAGCATACTGGTGTACAGTGATATAGTACATGAAATCAATGAACTAAGGACCCTGCTTGTGAGATCTTACAGCAGGGGCATAACTAGAAACCACAGGGGACTGGTACAAAACTTGCCCCAGAGTCCCCCAACTTCACCAAGCAACATGTCCCACAGTGCCATCTTGTTGGAACCACCTATGCCTCAAACAGCTCATGAGTGTCCTTGCCCCAAGCAGCTTATTAATGCCATACTAACCCCTAAACAGCCAGTTTGTGCCATCTTTGGCCAAGTTTGTCAGTGCCCCCAAACAGCTGGTCTGTGCCATCGTTGCCCCTTTCCCCCCAACATGTACTCTGGCACACATATGTAAACACAAATAAATTACACACACTTACTCACACTCACTAACACACACATAGACATTCAATCTAACACACACTCCATCCCACTCACTTACACATCCATGCTCACACACACTAACACCTAGACATACATGCTCTCACACACAATTACACATCCATGCTCACACACTTAGACACTCATGGTCACATTCATTTATACATACAAACATATGGAAGCTCCTCCGTTAGTTAATTCCCCTGTATGTTCATATCTGCATGGAATATTTAAAGTTGGTACAATTTAAGATGAAGAGCTCTGAAGTCCTGACCGCGTATGCAACATTACATCTTTTTCCATGCTGTCTCAATAAAAGGCTTGACTGCTTCATTTTCTTTAATATGTTTCTTCTTATGTACTATATCCATTTTCCATATTACATATTTGCATAAAGTAATGTACAAAAAAGGGATTAACATGTGGAATGGCTGTTGAATGGACTAATCTGAGGGTTACTTTGGTGAGAAGACCCCTTGTGTTCTACCAGAATGATTTTTATTCATAATCCAACATGATGTTGTCACTTGAGGTTCCATAACCTCATGTCAGTGACTACACATCAATCTCTATCAGTCTGGCTCCAGAGTCATCCATTCCACCGGCAGACTGACTCCTCACTTAAGAGCATGGCCCTGGCTTTGAAAGCACTTTTCAGTCCCCCAGGCAAGTCCCCGACCTTTGTTACTGTTAAACATTGCATCATGAAGACAGTCCGTGATTAAAAACTATTACCTTCGCATACCAATGGCTCTTTAAAGTTATTTTTTGTTCACTTCTCTGTTATTATATAAACAAATGTAAGAAATGTATATCTGTATAGATTTAACTTAAGTAACGTACATAATAGATTAAATACGTAAATATGTATGAGATGTAATAAAAATACATGTTATATATATACATCTATATAAATATTAGTTATATATATATATATACAAGTTGTTGGCCTAGGGTGAAGGCCCATCGTAGGCAAGATGGCGCTATAGGCCTTATATAAACGTTAAGATTTTGCTTTCTGCATAGCAGACAAAATCTTTATATTTAAGAATATATGTAACACAGCCAGGAGGAAACATATTCAGATGTTTATGTAGGGCTCTATACGTTTTCCCGAGATCCCAAGGCAGCCCTTCATCTTAGTCCATGGAATTATATCCAGGTCACTGACCTAAGCCTAATGCAGAAAATTACTAATTAATCTCTTGCTTCTTTTTCATTAAAACAATGAGAAATCAATAAAATGAGAAATCAATAATTTGATGCATCCTCTGCTTGGAATATCTGCTGTTGGGGGAAGTGATATCGTTTTTCAAGTTTTTAGTTTTTCAACTTTCAAGAGTTTGTTCTCAGCATAGGAGTACTTTAAAGGTGACAGAGAACATGGAATGATGACGGAAATCCAATGTGTAAGACTACTGATCATTTTAGGAACACGCATTGGGATATGGGAGGGAAGGATAAATGGGAACTTCCTGGAAAGTCAACACATTTATCTCTTCTCCACCAACATGCTTAGAGATCTCTCGTTCTGCATCCTGCTGCTGTTCTGACAGAATGTAAGGAGCCTTCCCAATAGAAATAAACACTAAGATGGTGATGTTTGAAGAAGAAAATCTTGTTGAACATCATACAGACGTAAGATAATGTGGAATCAAAGACAGGACTGATAATGTGATATCAGAGCCAGCGGGATAATGATATGTATTGTGTGTGTAAAAACCTACAGACACCATCAGATATAAGGCTGAAGGAATTTGAAGATAAACAAGCCAGAGAACAGGAGTCATTTAACACCATCTTGAAGATAAAACAAGGTTCCTTCTGGCCAACTTAAAGCACTTTGGTTTTCTCTTATCCACAAAATATTTCAGATGAAAGAAACCGCTACATTAAACCAGAGAGGACCATGAAGATAAAGACAGGGTTGCAAAATAAGAAAGGCATTTTAAAGTACTTGCAAAGCTTTCATATCTTCCTCGAGTAGCCCAATGATAAAGAATTCCTGCGGCCATGGTGACTTCTCCCAGTATAGACAAATCCAAGTCACTTCTTTGCCTCCTCATTGATCTCTGCCTATCCCCCACGATGGGATTCTAAATAATATGTAATAAGAGCTGGGCCCTCTTTCCTGTACCAGTATGTCTTAATATGTGTTAATGTTATTGGTAAACAATATGTTGTCATGTGGGGGGGCATCTATAAATGACAGTAAGCAGAGCTGGTCTTGGCACTAGGCACCAGCTGTCTGGGGCTCCTGAATCAAGGGGTGCTCGGCCGTGACATAGTCTTCCTAGGGAAACAGATGCGGTGGCAGCCCATTGGCAACTTTACTAAGGTGGCTCTATTGGGATCTAAATTCCTGTGCCCCTCTTTCCTCCCATGATTCACACTGTTGTACAGCCCCAAAAGCTACAATTATGTTTAAATAAAACAGCAAAGCCAAGAAGAAAACGTGTTTATTAATCAAGTTTTGTAAACACACAATAATTGTCTAAAACGTAAATGCTATCTAAAAAGAAAAATATTTTTTGGGGTGCCAAAGAGACTTCTTGCGCAGGGTGCCGACAATGTGTAAATAAATAGTAACAACATGTTAATACATTAACTTGCAAATAAAGTACATTATATCTAAATCAATATGCACTTTAGTGTATATGCTAGCTGACCATCACCTTTAAATCAGCTTTTTTCCCTATGCAAATGCATGAATGGATTCAACACACATTCATGCTAACACTACACACTCATGTATAATATACCGTATTGGCTCGAATACAGGCCGCACCCGATTATAGGCCACACCCTAAAAGACTTAAAATGGGGGGGGTGCGGCCTATATTCGGGACAATACGGTAGATTTTTTTTAGGGTTAAACAATAAAGACACTTTTCACAGCATTGTTTGCTTATATGTACCAAGTGCGCCGATATCAGCGGAGGGCACTGTACACCATTCTTAATGAAAATAGTTTGCTTATTTTATTACTTAACTGGTGTTTATATAATTTCGTAGAAGCACCATAACAGGCAAGATTGCAACTCAGATACACTGATAAACTGCTTTGTTTTGGGTTTGAACTTTGAAGTCTATTTTTTTTAAACCAAAATATGTGACATATGGTTTATGGATTTCATAGAAGACAGGAAATCTGTTGCTGGCGACAACTGCCATAAAATGACAATAAAAGAGATAATATATAACCAATTTCCACAACACTTCAGTTTATACAAACACGTCCCGATAAATCTTGCAAACCACTTTTCTGATACAGAGATTAAAAAATATTTTTCTACATGTAAGTCAACCAAACCTTATGCCAGGGGCGTCCAACATGCGGCCCACGAGACCCCTGCTACTTGCCTGTGGGAGGGTCTTTTGTACTGCACAGAGGAAGTGGAAACCAGCAGAGTCACGTGAATGTACGTGACATCACATGACTCTGCTCCAGTCCTACGTCCTCTTTGCATTACCAGAGTCCTGCTGAAGTCTGTGAGCAGCATCGAGGAGCTGCAGTGCAGGTAAGAGGGTGGCGAGGGTGTTTCAATGAGTATGCATGATTGAGGGAATGAATCTGTGAATGAATGAGTGTATGAATTAATGAGTGTGCGTGATAGCATGGTTGTGTAAGTGTTGGAACCTAGGCATGATGGGACTGTGATTGCTGTGTGGTGAGTAAAAAATATGAATGAGATTGAGAAATTTTTCATCATTAAATAATTATTTATACTGCATTTAGTTTCATTAAGCGCTAAATTCCGCAGAGGTGGAACAGCACCTTTAAGTAAATTTATATTGAGCTAAATGTATTGGATTCAGGATGAGAATGAAGTAGAAATACGCAAAATATGGAGCACAAAATCCATCCAAATAATCAATTATGAGGTCAACATTTAAAGCAAAATGTTATAAAATCAATTACCTTACATGAAAGAAAAAATAATAACGTTCAAAATAAAAACATGTTGGACGTATAATAATTACATCAGGCAATGAGTTTCATCAGCATATCCAAATTACCAATTACAGAACTGAGTTTGGGCGTTTTTCTTATTGTTCTTTTTTTTTGTTTGATGAATATGAACCATGAATATTTCAGAGATACTGAGAACAGCTATTACAATTGTCTATTTGTGTACACTACTTTATAATATAAAAATCAATTGATCCTCATTGTGGAAAATCAAATTGAAAAAGTTATTGATCAGATGGAGACCAAACAATTGCTGGGTAAAGTTGTGATCATACTCTATGGATATTCCTAAAGAGGTTTAGTAGAACGTTTATAGCTTTTACCTTGCATAGGAGCCCATATACACAAAATTACATTTTTCTAAATACATAAATATATGTGTCTAAATATTGGAGTTAAATGAAAATACAATTACCAGTATCAGGTTAAAAATAGGTTTTCACAAATATTGTGCTGTTTTCTTATTAACACAATTCTAGTTGGCAAAATATATTTAATGTTATATATTATTTTATATATATATAAACATATAAAATAATGTTTTCAGATAGCTACATATTAGCCAGTTGTATGGCTTCTAGCTTTGTTATCTTAGCCCAATCTACTGTTTACTGTTTGTGGAAAACAATAGAATGGATCAGTGTTAATCACCTAGTCGAACACTCTGACTAATGAAAGGAGGAGTGGACTTCATTAGCATTGCCATAAAGAATCAGCTCAGTGTGGTGTTTGAGCAGGGAAGTCACCCAAAATATCACATGACTGACAACAATGGCGGCCTCCAGGTCTGCAGATAAAGGAAATTTGTTGGAACAAAATAAGCTAAAGCCTAATTTTGACAATATTTTTCACTGTATAAAGCACTGGATTTTATGCACAAAAAGAACAATTGGGTTTCCCATTAATCTGATATTTCATATTTTTAGGTCACAACCTGATGATTACCCAAGAATGAGTTAATGTAAACTAACTTTGATCCAAACCAATCCCACTAGCCGCTTGATAACAGACAGTGGGAGACATGATGAGAAGATGACCATTTTCATGAAAAAGCTCTGTTAAAGAACACTACAAACACTGGGTATAAAAAAGTTACTTTGGACAAAGACCACGAACCGGAAAAGCCGAAAGATTAGCCATTGTGGAAGCAGAATTCTTTCTCAGACAAATGTTATTAACTTATCGAGTTACTATGTTATTGTATTACATTCCAGAAAGAGGAAATATTTATTTCTATGCTTTTAATCAATGGAAGCACGATTGATAAAACTAATTAAATCATGGAAACGGGTTTGCAGTGAATATAAACACGTGTTTTGTGTTACAAACCAACTACTGTAGCCAAAGTACAAAAAGTGTTGTAAAGTTTAAAGTTGAAGCAGATGTAATTTAATTAAGAGCATTTAAGTGATGACAAGCACCGTAAACTGTAGAAATGGAATGAAATGTTAGTTCAGGAAGACCTTGCTAGCTCTTCGTACTTCATGCATTCAACTTCATGTTTTCAGAAAACCCAAAGGCTGTTCAGCAGCGAATTGCAAAATAAACACGAAATTAAGACCTAAAACTCTGGATAATGTTGAATAAAAACTAAACTAATTAGTATTTCGGTGTAACTTTCTCTGTGAGTGTGAAGTTGCATGATTTATGACTTTGGCCATTATAAATATTATAAATTTACATTGTAACACAAAGCCTCGGATGTACCCTAAAACCCTGTATTTCCATGAGTACAGGACCTACATTATTCTCTTTATGTAGTTGTAATATTTGGGTGCTCCCATGCATGACCAGGGCTATAGGTTCCTATAGCCTGTTCCCACTTATTCTTTACATAATGTTAATGATCATGGATTAAAGTAGAGCTTATTGTAGTTCTATATTGGTCATCAGAGTATTTCATATGAATATGAAGCATTATTGTGCCATTTGTGTTGCCATGTTTCTTAAATCACCTTATATGCTCTACAAGCACTGATAGTACTGTTTAGGAGGCCCTCTGGTTAGGAATCCCTTAACTTTTTCTTCTCAAGTTTAATTTTTTTTTTATTAAATTCGTATAGATCTATAAATCAAGATATGTCGTCACCGACAGGTTGCTCACTTTTCATACAGCTGGAGTCTTTGCCTACCAAGAAACAATATAACTTTACAAGGACAGATAATGTAGACGTAACAATCCTTGTTGGGAGTGTATGGTGAATACAATAAGTTCATTTGACTGCCTACAGCACAAAGACGCAGTCACATTCACACGAACCACTGCGGTTGTTGCTAGTTTAGCGAAAAAAATAAACATAAAAGGATGCAGAAAGTAATATTTACAATGGCTGCGAAGCAAGAGCTCAGCTTTGCTTTCAACAGAAAATTGTCCTAACATTTTGAAAACCCTTATTATGTTGCAAGTGAGTGTTCTTTTTTTTCTACTGAAGTGGAGGAAGTCTGGAGCTATTGAAAACTGGCATGAGTTATGAAGAGGGAAGCGTATTCTTCGAGAAAGGGTTGGCATCTTCACAAACAGTCAAAGGGGCAGGTAAACTAAGGTGTGAGAAACAAAAGTTCTAATCTCAGTGGTGAAGGCTATTTTCTATTTCCTGACTATTTAAACTAATCGATATCTAAATCCTGCCCATGCGCCACCCAGCTTCACGGAAGGAGGAATTGAATGGGAGACGTGACCACTAATCCACCAGTGGTCGATGGCACAGATACATCATTCCACTTGACAGCTGCTCACACACCTATCTCTTACTACTCCCCCTTACATTTCAAGGCTTTCCCTATTGTAAAAATAAAAAAATGTGTGTTCTTCCAAGCCTACAGGAAAAGCAAACCTTGAAAATGTCAGAGGGGCCCTAGGATGCTCATAGGCACTAGGCCAAAGCACAAGTTCTTTAGTCAAGTTAGAGTTAATGTACAGTCACTGGGAGCGTTCCACCAATACCTCCTTATACTAGAAGGTTTAAGTTAGAGGCGTCATGCAGCTAAATGGACCATTTCACATATTTTTGGGGGGATAATGACTTATTAATATTGTCATGGACATCAGTTATAATGGATATTATAAAATTCCCTTAAGTAGACGTCACAAATTATTGTTGCTTCATTAAGCCCCATCTGAGATACCTTCTGCAAATAAAGAGAGGAAATGAGATTTGTAGAAACAACGGTAGCCTGTAGGAGGTGAAATAAATGCCCAAGAGAATACGCTGCCTGGGTTCAAGGACGAAATGCTGCCCTCCACGCCCGAAACCTCGCCTACATCCATCATGTTACGTCACAATTAATAAAACTAAAATTAAACTGATGATAAGTGACATGCACACACATTTACATACCCAAACACACACACAGTCACACTCACCAACATATCGAGACGCACACATAAGCAGACACACACAAATGGCCTGACAAACACTAAAATACACATACTCACCCAAACACTCACACAAACACAACCAGATACGTTAACATATACATACTGACACTAACACATCCAGACACATTAACTCACTGCACACGGGTCACGCAATGTGATGTTTTGTGACCACGCTGAACCCCACTTCCTTCTTGAAATTAGGGGAATAAAGAGGTAAATCGGGACTTACTCGGGACTTACCTCTTTATGCCTATGGGCTGAGCATGCTAACGTCTTTCAAAGTGTCAAAGTATCAAAGTGCACCCTTGTTGACGTGAACCCATCTGGACAAGGGTCAGCTCTGCCCTCATTTTTCATTGTTTGCAAACAATATTATTATCTGGAGAAGAGACTTTTATAATTTTACATAAGCAAACAAGGAAACCATTCAAAATATTATTCTTACTGTAAATGTCGTAAATCATGACTCCAAAATGAGTTTCATTTACGTGGTGTTAATAAATAACAGAGTGGCAGCTTAAATTAATACAATTTGCAACAAATTAACACAAATGGATTGAGGAAAATGGAACTAAAACAAAAGCACTGGAAATGAAATAGAAAAATCAAGTAGGGTTTCCAACATTCTCATGGCTCTTACTTCAAGCATCAAACATCTTGTAAAAATGTAGTTACTGAGAGAATTGTCTGATTTAAAATACAGAAAACAAAGACGATGTTGCTGTGTGCATTACTGGTTATGCTGATAATTACTTTTGACTGAATACGGATCACTATTAACCCCTTAATGACAAAATCCGTACATGTACTGGCTCAGAATGCATTGTTTAGGGACCGCCCATTGTCCTTAAGGGGTTAAATACATCTGAAAACACGATAACAGTAGGTGAAAGTCGTTTTTTTATAATCAGAAGCCCTAATTCACAAACAATTGTGTTTTTTTTTATTAGAGAGACAACTTTAACCTTTCTCTACAGGTCAACAAAATCTTTAGAGGAAATGTACTATTAGTTTTAACCTGGTAAGAACATCCTCTCTATTTTAGTTTGTGAGTTTAACAAAGAGAGTGATATCTATTGCCACTTATTTCTAATGAATAGTAGTTGATGAATGTACCGCTCTAGAATACCAAATGTGGTGTCTTCTCCCTCAAGCTCCCTCCATGAACCATTCCATGTCAGCCAACCTTCCTACCAGTTCCTTTGCTGCTATCTATTGGTGAAGGTGTGCAAGTGTGCTTGGCATTAACATATACTTACTCTCACCACCATATCATTTTTTTGAATTCTTCTGTTTCTAAAAAAGATGGGCAAAAGAAATTCACCCATTTCCAAAAATGGGTGAAAAGTAGCATTTTCTGTCCTGGAGAAATGCTTTGGAAACGCGATCACTCTTGACACATCACATGCATGCAGAATGAGTTAAGTGAGTGTAACTTGCATGTGGGACTCATCACTAGACCATGAATAATAGGTGTACTGTAGTAAGCTGAATGTGTCCACTCTACTAAATTAACTATGTTTTATTTAGGCTCAACCCATGCGAGCTTCCCATACATGATTAGAGTTGGCTGCCTCTAACGTATAGCTGAATCTAGGGGCGGATTAACAATGGGGCAAATGCGCCTCCTTCCACAACACCCAACGCAAGTGTCCCAATTTGTGCACCTTAGATGACGAGGGATATGCAGTAGGGTCAGGTGAGCAGGATTTAGGGTGAAGAAGTGGGAGATAAACACACTCTGCAGGTCTAGTCCCTTAAATACTGACATTTGGAACCTCCAAGGTAAGACCAGGCAGTTTGACGTGATGATTTGGACATGATTTACCAAAGTAGAAATCCATAAGATACAATGTTGTATCATTTTCTCACAAACATATTTCTGTACCTTGAGATAGCTTAAGTTAACTGAATGCCTATATTTTGTTAGCTGTGGTAGTTAATATTATTTCTTTTACATGCTGTGAAGAGACATTCATGAGCAGAAAGCTGATATTGATATTAGCCATTCAGGAAACCATCCCCACCTCCATAATTCCAACTTCATGGGTTTTTTTTTGCCACATTAATTATTATTATTATTATTATTATTATTACTTTCCTTGTAAAGTGCTGCAGAATAAAATTGAGCTATACAAAACAATACATAATAACAATAATAATAAATTAGTTATTATTATTTTCTTATTTCCCTAAAACAAATGGTTAAATGTTTATTGGTTCAAAAACACAAAAAAACCCTGTCATGGAACCAAATCTGTCCCAATTAGTTTATGGTCCTTGTAGGTACATAAATCTTCACTTTATACCATCGCAAATTCTTTGTTGATATAGACTTCTGTTCACAGAAGGAAAAAAAGGATGCGTTAACTTCAATCAGACCTGTCCAGTAGGCCCCCACTTGGAACCATGCCCCACAAGTACCTGGGCATCTCCCTAATATCTTTTATCACCTCCATAACCTCCATAAACTTTCATAAAGTGGTGGGAAAATTGCAATCCAAATGCTTATTTTTTTAATATAAAGATGAGAAACCTATAATATTATAAGGTATGCTGTGGACAGGGAGTGACGCTGATCGTGTTCTTAGAAAATGATCCTGTGTCATTTAATTGAGAGTTATCGTTAGACTAGGAATGTGCCATCGACTTTCTTCCCACACTTCAACATAACCATCGGCTGCTATTTTTACTCTTAAAGATTAGATTAATTCTCTTAATCAGTGGATGGAGTGGTATCGGAAAAAAAAGGTTCTCTTGGGTAGCAACTTACCATACGGGACAGAGAGAGAGAGATGCATTCAGTGTTACTACAAGCATTAGTCTGTGACATATGATGGTTATCTTCAATGTATATTCTAATAATAATAATAATAATAAAAATAATAATATTAAGACAAATGCTCCTGAAATCACTCTTCATCAGCGATTTAACCTACCCATAGATAGTTTTATATATGTGAATATCTAACTGAATTAGATACGCTTGGATTCTTTTGCAGCTGGTATTTTATCAACCAGAATAGAAGAAAATAATTGTATTATTTGTAGTTAAAGGTAAATTTAGCCTTTTCTGCTGCTTTAGTGAAGTCACTGATGGAGGTGGGTAAATACCTGTATGGCAAATTTTCCATTTTTTCTGTAAGTAAATTCCAAAGGTAGCTGGGAAGTATTTTAGTGCTGGGAAATTCTCCAATCCCTAGTTTTTTCATTCTGGTAAGTAAGGATTTGCTTTGTTTACTTGTTTCACATTAAAAGGGTTCATCTAAATGAAACATAAAAGTAAATAATCTGTATGTAATTTTTTCCTGTTTTCATTTTATCTTTGAGTCAATCATTTGAATTTGTTGCCATAAACACAAATAAAATGTTCATTTTTTTATGAATTTCCAAATAATCCAGGGCATTCTTACTATTTATTTTAGTGAAAATAAGCATACAATTTATTCTGGTGTATTTTAGATTATATCTCTATTCCCAGTCACGGTTATCAGAAATCTTATGAAATTCCTATCTGTTTATAAAACACGATTTATAAATACAAGAAGGTATAACTATACAAACATTTAGCTGGCGCGAGAAATGGGTTTACCATATTTGCTCGATTAAAAGACAAGGTTTTTTTCAGTGCAAATGCTCTAAAAAATACTGCTCATTTTATATTCGAGGTCGTCTTCTAATCAGACCTCAAATAGAGGTCTGACTACAAGACTAAGATCCAGATCCCCCGCAGCGCTCCTCTCTGGCAGCCGTTGGAGGTCTGTGCGATGCCCAGCACTTCCACCTGGGCTTCTATGAAGGAGCACCAGCGTGACACAACCTCCCGGTGCTCAGTCATAGAAGCCCTGGCGGAACTAACTGCCAGCAGAGGTTGTCTCCGCGCAGCGTGCAGACTGGGGAAGCATTGGTAAGTCGGGGGGGGGGGTCGCAGAGTGGCATTTTGGGGGGTTAAAAGGCATTACTATAGGCAGAGTGACATATAGGGGGTTAAAAGACATATCAGAGAGGCAGATTGGCATATAAGGGTATAAGGCATATCTGGGGGGCAGGTTGGCAAATAAAAACCAAAAAATCATTTTTCTCTTTTTCTTTTTTCCTAAATTAATATTAACATTTTGGGGGGTTGTCTTATAATGAGGGTTGGCTTAAAATCGAGCAAATACAGTATTTAAAGGAAATCCATCATGATTTTAGATTTTCAAAGTTATCTAATTCGTGGCCTTATTTTTCATTCTTGGGTTCAGTAAATTCTCAGCTTATTCCTTATTCTATGATGAACGCATCTCCATTCTCCTTACTCCTTACTCCTCTAGTAAATTGGGCTAATATAACAGAGCTAAAACACATTCAAATGATTAATATAAAGCAACAACTAAAACATAAAAAAAAGAATACAGTACAATATCTTTGAAAACGTACATTGATACCAGTAATAACTCGATTAACTCGAATAATCATTGAAATCCTGACAATAAGAAGTTAAGAAGGCTGGTCCGCCAAGTTTACATGAAATGGATCAGAAATACAGCGCAGACATTGTTAATGTTGCAAATGACTGAATTTTATATTTCTTATTTTTATTGTGTTGCTTTTTTGGTGGAAAACCAATATATAAAATCATACACTTATCATAATTATCATAAAAAAGCTATAGCGTAACAAGAATATAAATAAATCCAGCAAATACCCAGCTCCCCAGTTCGTATATATATATAAAAACAGGTTTGTTTAGTTTTCCATCCGAAAAATATGTAAATGGATTGAATGTTTTCCCCAGGAGATCCTCAAGTCTGAGATACTCCATGGTGCTGAACAGGAATTTAATTCCGTGGAGACTGAAAGATCAATGCTTAAGGACAGGCGTAATGCAGTGGTTTATATATAGAGACACGGATAATTATAGTATACATTAACACAAAATGCTCCTTAACCCTTTGGACGCAAAAGGGATATAGAATGTATTTTAGTGCAATACATTAACCAGGTCTTTTCATGGCTAGACGAAACTCATGAGCCAGGTGCTCCTTCCTACCTTCTAAGAAACAAACAGCTTCCTAAGAATTACTCTTGGCTTCTAAATTACGTCGCCCAGCCCTGCCACTTTAGCTCTTGAAAATTCTTGGCATGTGTAAGACAGGTTTGTTTTTAGGGTTAAATAGTAATGAACAGGTAACATGTAAAGTCAACAGCTTAACTGTTCACCCAAAAGGCCAATGTCTTCATACTGATCACGCTAAATAATTACTATGCATTAATATATTAACATATATATATATATATATCTTTGCAGACAGCGTTCCTCATTTTTATGAATCCTTTTTCGTTTGTTAGAAGACCCTCTCGACAAGAGGTCTGGCTTTTATGAGGTTCCTGCTTAAAGCAACCACATGGCAAATCCATTGTTGTGGGTAATATTATCATGAGTGCGGCCAGTAACCTACGGTTTTTATTAAATTTTAGACCAAAAAAGTGTTCAGTCTTTACTGTCTGTACACTGTCTGAAGGGTCAGTCCCACTGACAGGCAAGCCATACATTTTGTAGCAATGAGTTTGAAACATTAATATCCCTTTAATTTTCCATAGCAGATACCAGCTCTATAAGAGTGCACACATCTCTAGATTACATGCAGAAACTGTATATTAGCTGCATAAAGTTCCTCATTGCAATCCATAAGCTCTGGAGAACATGGGCTTGCAGGTGGTCTTAGTCCGTCGGTTCTAGTTTTGTCAGACCCTTTAGATGTACTGAGTGTAAGAAGCGCTGCGTAAGCTGTTTATACTATATTAAATAATAATTATAATAATAATTATATATAAATATAATAATAATTAACTCGCTCAGACATATTTATATATATATATAAATGAAATAGATAAGCTTTTTTTTGCAGCTGATATTTGATCATCAGGCAGAATTTGTCATCTCCGCTGAACACTAAATTATAAAAAATGTGTTCTTTTCTTGTTCCCTGTTGGAATTTCCAGAAACTGAGATATACGTTGTGTTCTTGTAGACTTCTCAGACTTATATGCTGTGTTGACACCGAACTAGAACCGTCCTCACACTGCACATGCAGCGAGGATTTCCCATTTTGGCTCAAAAACAGTAGAAGAGATCCCATGAAGATGGCGTCTGTGGATCTGGTTAAAAGTAGGCCTCTCACTGCAGGGCTCAGCTAACACATTGCGGATGCCTTTGGAAAGCAGTTTAAAACTTGTAAAATACAAGCTTTTGGCTCCAAATTTTTAAGGGCACTAAAAAAATAAATGAGTTATTTTTTTAAAAAAGTTATTTTTAAAATATTGTAAATCACTTTGGGATCTTGGTGGTGGTGTCTGATGATGATAGGATGTCTTCTTTTATCACTTCATTAATCTGAGGTGCTCTCTATGGTCATCACTTTCCCCTCTGAGAATTAAGTAGGAAGGAGAGAATTCCTCTCATCGCAGGGTAAGATTTAATTTTCTATTTTATCTGATCAGCTTTGGAGGAAAAAACAACAGAGGTTGTTCTGTGAAAGCCATGTTATATTTAGTGTTTTTCAGTACTTTCCAACGAACTTCTAGACTTTCCAGTTCTGAAAGATTTACATTTTAGGACCTGCCAGTGCAAACATCTCACTCATATAACGTAAATAGCTGCACATCATGTCGTATTATACCGTGCTATTCACATTTTCTGGTAGTCACCATAACCTGCTCGCTTATTTCTCCATGTGCTTTTGATTTCCGGCATGTCATCCATTTGCACTTATTGGATTACAGGAATGAGTTAGGGTTATTATTCAATATACCATAACTGTTCCTCCTGCCAAGAGTTTCACTTAACCCTCTGGGTGCCAGGGGGATTGCAGTGCTCTGCAGCTAATTCTACATGAAGACCTTCGGCCCATCTTTAGAATGAATGACTGCAAGCTTTTATTGATTTTTGCTTACCTTTCAGTAGCCCCTCTTTAGGAAGGACAGTCACTCGGAGACACCTAAATGCCCTCTTTCCTCCCCCTGATGGCTCTCTTTTCTAGCACCACAATAATGTGCATAGAAGCATTGGGAAATGTGATGTACCGGTATATATTAAATGGGGTAAACAACATAGATTGTTCCGGGCTATACAAGTTACAAATTGTGCACAGAATAGACCACAGAAAGACTTGGTAAGCCTTGCCCTTAAACATGCCTCTGATCACTCCTTCACGTGCCACTTTTTGGCCATTTAAAAATAATTGTGCCTATGTATCATGAGTTTGTAGCATGTGTAATTCCCTACACACACGGTAGGAAAATGTTTTTAACAAAGTGGCGTTTTCCAGCATTTTAAAATATGGGTAAACATCTTCATTCACCTCTACTGATGACAATGTATCATTCATCGTACGTTCCCTACTTGCACCTGCAGGCTTGGAATGGCTGCTACACGAAGGAGACATTCAATCCGGATAACGTACCCCTGTCTATATAGGTTTGACAGATTTAAATGCCCTATAGGGGTACTTTTTGGGTTTGACCTGGAGTCTCCAGGTAAAGTTCTTGCTGTCCCCGGATCGCCAGCTCAGCTTCTTCATTCTCTGGGTGGAATGTGTGTATATGGCCACACTCACTCACTGCCCACTTCCTGTCTACTCCCACCCACTTGCCACCCACTAAATAGTCTTTTGGGCCCCTACCCCTTCACAAAGCCACTCCCGCAAAATGGGGAGAGTTTTGGGTAACATACCCTGACTTCTAACTTTGAGCCATCCATAGCACGCAAGCCAGGCTGTTCATTTTTTAAAAAAAGAAAACTCACAGTATTTTTTCCTAGAGCTAAGTCGGATTTGCAACTAGTGATGTTCCACTAGTCTCACCGATTTTACCCAGTTTTTCCATATTTTTTGGCCCAGAATATGATGTTTGGGAAGTTCCAAATGAACTATAAAAAAATTATAAAAAATATACATTTATTCTTGTTTTGGATCCACAAAACTGCTTTGATGAGAGTGTTTAGGACAATTGGGCACCATTGGAGTCTATGCCCAGATTTTGGTGCATTCAATTAGTTATGACCACTTTTACCCCCAATATTATGTGACTTTACATGGATATATTTAGATTTAACACGCAACCCTTATGAATGGTATATGTTAATGGCCTTTCAACCTTTTAGCATTATGCTTCACATATTAATGTTTCCAAATCACAGCCTTATCTGTAAAGAAAGTATTCTAAAATACATGGAGAAGAATTCAGTCTGTATTGTTATTATTCCTTTAACGTCACCCATTCTGCCAACTAACTCAGTAGGTGCCTCTAAGCATAATAAATTACCCTAGTAATACAGTACTTACATGCAAGTATTAACGGCATGAATTAGATGGGAGGAAGTTGGTGAGATTCCAGTTTTCATAATTTGTTTTCATTTACTGTGTGAGGTTAAACATTCTAACCTTATTCATAAGCTCGCTTAGTACATAAACGGATGAGGTCATCAGTTCATTGTAAATTGGAGGAAAACACGGCTCGGGCTGAAACCTTGGCTTCTTTCCACAGGATTATGTGTGCATCAGAGAAACAAAACAGTGTTCAGGAGTCTTTGAATTTTAAGCTGCTCTACTTGATGGTTCAAGGGTATCTTTCTAAAGTTACTTTGCTTGTGTGTTTCTTTCTTCTAAAACCACATCTGCATTTGTGATGATCAGTTGTCGAATAATATTTCTGCACACTGCAAATTTAACTCCAGATAATTTCTCAGATAAGTCAATTTACATAAAATATACAGAAAGGGGAGCATACACATTCAGATTCAGGGGTGCTGCTAAAATGACCATCACAAAATATGTAGTGGCGGGCTAAGCAATATCTGGCCAAATAGTGTGACGGAATCCAAAATATTTATGCTTCAGATACATGATTTTAAATAGTATTTGCTGCGTGTGTGCTGATCTCTTGCTTTGTTGTGTGTAAATGTTGCTCATTAGACACATTCACTCAAATTCACTCTCTCGCACACTCATTCTCGTTCATTCTCTCACGCGCTCTATAAATGTTCCCCTACCTTCTCTGCCTACCACTTCGGCTACTGCATCCTCTTGTTTTTTTATCTTCTATCTTGGTCGGCAGAGAAGGGAGGGAAACAATGGGAATGAGAGTGTGAGAGAGTGAATTAATGAAAGTGAATGTGGGCAACAGGCAACAAATTTTGTTTCCGAATTAAAAATGCCCCCTGATTTTCGTCCTAACTGAATGGGAAGGAAATATAATGGGGAAAAAATAAATTGAAAAATGAATCCGAATTATTTTTGGCCCATTTACACGTCTAGTTTTTAGTATGTTTAAGATATATAATAATCGTACCTGCTGTGAAAATTAGGCATTTTTGGTCCTCATCTACTCTTTAGGCTCTTTGGCATTTTCTGCATAATTTATAAAATGGATTTCAAAGGCTCACAAATTTGGAAAATTAGCAGCCAATCAAGAAGATGAGGTCAGACCCATAATGGGAAATACAATCTACCTACTAGTGTTTTAATATTCCAGGGCATGTTGTAAACATTGGTTCCTGACTTTCCAGGACACGTCATTTAGACATAAATTAGTATTGAAGTATTCTGGGTAATCTGCTAATTCCTCATGTAGGGTTACATTCATTACACATTGAGTCTTAATTTCTTGCCTTCCTAATATTCACAGCAGCTCAAGAACAGCTGGATTGAACTGCAAATAAGCAGAATTCAGAAACAGAAAAAACAGTGGAAGAGAAACTCCATCAAGGACAATGAGGTCCCAATCAGCTTCAACTGAGATGTGGCCCTGCACTAAGTAGGGATTTAACACCCAGCAATTTGTCTTTAGTTCGTCTGACCTCAGCATCTCCAATAGATGACCACTGAAACTAGTTCTGATTTTGGTAATACTGAAGTCGGTGAACGATTTCATGCAACTATTGCCCCTAGAGTGTGAACTTTGATACATGCTGAACAGGTTCTGAACAGACTCTAAGGTTGTATACCTTCTCCCAGTCTCTTGTGCTGTGACAATTTCGTAGTCTTCTTGCGTACATTAATAAAACAGCGCTGCAATGAGCCAGCAATCAGCTTTGTTATCGCTGATGATAAGTATACTTGATTGTTTGAAAAAGAAAAAAGCACCACCTGTTCCCCATTTAGTTTTTTCCTTCCCATTCTTTTCTGTTGTGTGTCATTGTCATCAGGTTACAAGACACAAGGCAAATTGTGAACAAAATGTGCAGACGGCAAATGTATGATTTTGAGTAATAGCAAAAGATGTTGTGTACCCTTGATATCAGACGGACAGATGCCTATTAACAAATGCAGACATGTAGTACATATATAACATACAGCAATGTGTCCTGGCAGGTTGACAAGCAGGCTCACAAGTAGTGAAAATGTAAAGTGTAAATTTACATAAGTTAATAGTGAGTTTGAAAATTCACTTTAGTGGAAATATATGGAAGGGGGGTTTGGTATATAGGGCTGGCCCAACGATATAGGCAACCAAGAGCATGCAGAAGAGGGAAGCAGAGTTGGCACAGAAAGCTAGAAACCCTCAATAATCTTTCCATCAGTGAGGATAATGTGAATTTTATGCCCTCAGGTCAGACTCTTATTGGTTTCTTTGGTCTCAAGCTTGCCTGAGAACATTTAATAGGATCCAGAAAAAGTAACCAGTAAGGACTGCAAGGTACTACTACATGCCCCCCCCCCCGGTAGTAATAACAGCAGCTTCTCCTGAATCCGTCTCTGTAGCCTCTGCCCATTCCGCTGAGAGTGAGGATATGACATCGAATCCCAGTCCTTTCTTCAGAGTGATGTTTGGCGCAGGATACATAGTGCTATGGAGGATACGCACACCGAGCACAGTTCTCTATAGTTTAAGACATTGGGGGATCAGAGATCTCTCTTGGATTTGGCCCATTGAGCAGCAGAGCATGGGGAAGCTTGATGGTCTTTAATTGCAGTAGAGGGGCTGCCACCTCCCCTGATCTGCTACCTTAGGCCTAGTTGGCCTAGGCTTGAATACACCACTGTTTCTAGACTAATCCCACTTCTTCTCCCAGAATCTAAACCTGACAAACTTGAGAGTCTACCTAAGAAAGACTAGTCGAGGTACATCTTGGCCTCCTCTGTTCTAGAGAACTCCAATAGTCTTCTTCAGCCTCTAAGACTCGGGAGGCCAGAGAGTCTGGATAGCTGTTACTGAAAAGTAATATAATATGGAGCACATATAAGAGCAGTCACTTCCATGGTTTTGCTATCGACCCTTCGGAGGAAAAAATGCAAAGCCACGTCCAGTATTTCTGTTCACTGACTTACTAACTAGAAATTGTTTTGCTATCAAAATTAGCGTGACTCTTTCACCCCAGGTATATTTTCTTAGTAAATTCATGTGTAAAGTAGTTTGGAGCGTACAAACGTGATTTGAACAAGATGTTGATTTAATTAGTGGGTTTAAGTAGTTTGTAACCTCAATAGGTCTATAATGGGAAATAGGACTGCCTTTTTTTAAGCAATTTCAGCATGAATCTGGGAAAAAAATACGAGAAGGAAATCATTAACCACTGGAGGCACCAAAGTGGTTTAATAATTATGTTATTTCGAGAAAAGAAGTCCCAGTACCTTTGCGTAGGATATCATCACAAGTGGGACTTCTGTCCAAAGCAATAACCTGACGAGATCATTACTGGGAGAGTTCTATTAACCCATTGATGTGCGGAACTGAACAAACAGCTTCAGCAAGAGATCAAAGGCAAAAACCCCTATTATAAGAACAGGCAGTAACCTCAGTCCAGATGTTTCTGTCTTGCTCTGTTATTTTTGATAATTGCATGGTACTACCAATTCAGCAAATGCCAATTTACATAAAAGCTTGATGCCTACTGTGTGCACATGATCAAAGTTTGTTTATAACAAAGCCAGCCTCAAAAGAAGTTGTTAAAATGAAAAACACAGTACTTTTGCCATTTTGTTAGCTGCCCTGTTATTAAGATATTTTTGTTTATCACGCACATCCTACTAATCGTTTTAGTGCCAGGGAGGTGAGCATTACATTTCCCCCCAAACACATTAAACAATAAACCGTGCCTACTATGTGAACCGCTAAAAAAATAATTTCAGAGAGAGACGGTTTACTAGAAATGTATTAAAATTATGGTTATAGAGACACTGACACTGACAAATAATCTTTGTATCCAAAAAAACCCAAAACTGTGCCTTTTATCCTTCTATACATTCATAAGGTCCTTGTTTTACTCCATTTAACTTATTTGATCGGACAATCACTGAAGTGTCCTGGCCAAGATGGAGTAGGCCTAGGGCAGCAGGTCTAGGGGGGCAGAAGTTCCCCTGCTGCAAAACTGGGGGGGGGTAGATCAGCCCCTGCTCCTCAATAGGTCGGTTACAGGGGCATTTCTGATCCACCCAACCGGCCCATCTAAAGGAAGAATCTGGATGATAAGACACAGCATGCCATCATATGACATCATATCTCTGTGCCCTAGAGTGAAGATGGCGGCCGCGTGGGGACTACCCCTAAACTACCCTGACAATATGTAATAATTCCACGGACATAAAGCCCCTTCTCCAATCTTAATCATGGATTGAACCCCTCCAGCTATTAGTTTAACCCTGTGAAATCATTCTGACCCATTTGAACCTGATGTCCATGTTTGTGTGGTTATCAGTTTAATAATCAGAAAGTTTGAAGGTAAAATGAGGTCATCATCAGTTTTTTTTTCATGCAAGAAGAACTTAGTCGGTCCTCCATATATTTCTTGTCATCTCACACATTATACAGGGCTAGTGCTTCAAGCAGGAGAAATCCGTGGAGCCGGTTCCTTCATAGGACATAATGATTTGGGATTATTAAACTCGCAGCTCACTCGCACGAAAGGTTTAATGAATAAGCCTGACAGATATTGTCACTTTTCAGATGGCTTTACGAGAATAGAGGTTTCTCATGATGGTATAATGACTTCTAAAGGATGCAGGAGGTTACTACATACATTTTGTTATCTCTGATTACTGCATTCGACGATTCTTCTAAAATAGGGATACAATGTGTTTATATGAATAGGTTTTTCTTTGTGGAAAGAACAATTGAAGACTGTTTTATTTTTTTCTCCTTCTGTACGATCTCATGATCATTAATGTCATATCCAATCTATACTCCATGTGTGGGACTTTCCTTGGGAACCTCCGTATAACTTTCTGAGAATAAACAGTATGTGAACTCTGACAGCGGTATCTGGTTTCCATTGAGTTCCATGCATGGGATGGGCCTGCCGGGTTTGTAGCATAATCTGCATTTTCATGTCGACTGCGCTTGAAAGCCCGCATTTATATATTGAATGCTTTTGTTTATTTATTTTGAGACTAAAACCATATTTGCACTTCAGTCATGGTCAATGAGCCAAAAGATTCAATTTATTGTGTAAGGCTCTCAAAGTTAAATGACCTCACTGATTCTTTCAAGTAGCAGATATATCTCTTCAAATATACAAAGAACAAAACAAATAAAATAACACACATATATATATATATGTGTGTGTTGTATATAGTATATATATATGTGTGTGTTATATATAGTATATATATATATGTGTGTGTTGTATATAGTATATATATATGTGTGTGTTATATATAGTATATATATATATGTGTGTGTTGTATATAGTATATATATATATATATATATATGTGTGTTATATATAGTGAACAGTGAATGCAGAACAGTGAATGCAGATTAAAATAATTTGTAAGCACTTTAATACACATTTATTAAAAAATAAATTTAATTACTTACCTTACGCACTAAATGATTGACTTTTACTGACTTTTCACACCACTGCCAATTGGTCAGTGGCAGGAAAATGTTCCCATTGAAATGAATGGGAGAGCTTTTTGCCCATGCGCGCCAGGGATCTCTTATACACCCCTGAAATGTATGCTGAGCCATGTAAGTATGTGTAACTGCGGGGTACTTACCTTCCGTCTGCCCGAACCGCCGTTCTTCTGTAACCCCTCGACGCCTGTAGCCGCTGGCAGGTTTCCTGAACACAGACTCCATGGACTCTGGCCCTGTGTACTCGCGCGCCACCGTGTGGTCTCTTTTATAGGCATTACCCTTGTGCGTTCCAAGCCTCCGTTTCATGCTGGGCGGGAAATGCAATTAGTATGACTATTTAAACCTGGCTGTTGCACTAGCTCATTGCCTGTGATAGTGCCTTGTGCATGTTGGCTGTGCTTATTAAATACCTTACTTCGTGATTTGGCTTCTGACCCTGGCTTGTTTTTTGACGTTCCTGCCTATCTCCTGTGTTTGACCCGGCTTGTTTTTGATTATCCTGTCCTCGCCAACTCCTGACCTCGGCTCCGTGTAACGACTACTCTTTTGCCTGTTGTAACCAGTATACTGCCCTGCTCCTGTACCGGTGGTTGATACCAGGTTCCTGCACTGCTGGTCCTCTAGCCGTGACAGATTATCACAGGCCATACCATGGACCCCGCAGACTTGGTTCGTGTGTCCTCTCGTCAAGACCACCAAGATCAGGTGTTGGCTTCGCATGCTTCTCACCTTCAGTCGCTGGAACAAAAGATGGACACTATTACGGAGTTACTCCGATCTTTAACCTCCTCCGGTCCGTTGCCCTCCTCTGCAGCCTCGGCGGGACTCCCTGCAGCTTCGATTCCTTCAGAGTCCGACAGACTTCGGGGCGGAAAACCTCCTAAGATGCCTGTTCCTGAGAAGTATGCTGGGGATCCTCGTGAATGTCGGGGGTTTTTGAATCAATGCCAACTTCATTTCAGAACCCAACCAGAGACTTTTTCCTCTCATGCCAATCGCGTGGCATTCATTATTAATTTACTCCGAGGTGAGGCCCTTGCTTGGGCTTCTCCCCTTATGGAACATCAGTCTCCACTATTGGACGACGCGGATGCCTTTCTCGCGGCTTTTCGTGCTGTATTTGATGCTCCTGGAAGGGTTGAATCCGCCGAGGCAAACATTATGGAACTGCAGCAGGGCAAAAGGTCTGTGGCCCAGTATGCTATAGAGTTTCGTACTCTTGCCTATGAGACTGATTGGAACACCCAAGCCTTGAAAGCAGCATTCCGCAGGGGGTTAAACGACTCAATCAAAGACGCCCTTACCTATCGAGACCTGCCCGAGAATTTGGAGGACTTTATCGCCTTGTGTCTCAAATTAGACGCACGGGGCCAGGAGAGACGTCTAGAGAAGGAGAGCGAAAGAAAATATCGCCCCTATCGCCCGACTCCACGTCCTCATCCTGCACCCACCATGGTGGAATCTTCTACCCCGGCTCCTGAACCCATGGAGATTGGTCCTCTTCTCCGGCTATCTGATGCTGAGAAACAACGGAGACGCGTCTTGGGACTCTGTTTGTATTGTGGACAGAAGGGTCATATGGCTATGAATTGTCCCAAGAAGTCGGGAAACGCTCAAGCTTAGTGGACGACCGAGGCATTCCACTGAGCAATGTAAAAGCCTCAACTGCTCCTTCTGATACCCACTTTCTGGACCTGAGAATCAGGCCTTGTCGATATATATAAAAGACTGTCTGGAAAAGGGGTTTATTCGCCCTTCCTCCTCCCCGGCGGGTGCGGGGTTCTTCTTTGTTAAGAAGAAAGATGGATCTCTCAGACCTTGCATAGACTACAGGGGGCTGAATAAAGTAACAGTGAAGAATAAATACCCATTGCCCCTCATCACAGAATTTTATGACCTCCTAAAGGACGCTAAGATCTTCACTAAACTAGATCTTCGGGGTGCATACAATTTAATCAGGATCAGAGAGGGACATGAGTGGAAAACTGCTTTTAACACCCGATTCGGTCATTATGAGTATCTCGTGATGCCTTTTGGACTTTGTAATGCTCCCGCGGTATTCCAAAATTTCATCAACGACATTTTTCGTGATATGCTTCTGTCTCATGTCATGGTTTATTTAGACGATATCCTGATTTTCTCGGCCACCCTAGAAGACCATAGGAGACATGTTCGGCAGGTGTTGCAACGTTTAAGAGAGAATTTCCTGTATGCCAAAGCTGAGAAATGTGAGTTTGAACGCAGTCATATCAAGTTTCTAGGATATATAATATCCGATACCGGATTAGAGATGGATCCGGAGAAGGTCACAGCCATCAAGGAGTGGAAGAGGCCCACTGATCTCAAAGGAATTCAACGTTTTTTAGGTTTTGCCAATTATTATCGCCGCTTCATTCGTAATTTCTCTCGCATAGTGTCTCCCATTACCGCTTTAACCCGTAAGGGCGCCACTCCCAACAATTGGCCTACCGAGGCTGTTGTGGCTTTTGAAAAACTAAAGAGGGTCTTCCTATCTGCTCCAGTTCTTCGCAGACCTGACACTTCCTTGCCCTTTATTCTCGAAGTGGATGCGTCGGAGACAGGTGCTGGTGCTATTCTGTCTCAAAGAGACTGCAAGACCAACAGAATACATCCTTGTTCGTTTTTTTCGAAAAAATTCTCTGATGCAGAGACTAATTATGATGTGGGAAATAGGGAATTGTTGGCCATAAAGATGGCTCTAGAAGAGTGGAGACATCTCCTGGAAGGGACGGAGACACCGATCACTATAATTACTGACCATAAAAATTTACTTTACCTGGAAAAGGCCAAAAGACTCAATCCTCGGCAAGCACGCTGGGCCTTATTCTTTACTCGCTTTAATTTTATAATTACCTACCGCCCTGGATCAAAGAATATCAAGGCTGACGCTTTATCTAGACAATTTGAGGGTCCAAATACTGTTGTAAAAGATGAGACCATCATTCCGTCCCATCGTATTGTTGCCAACATCTCGACTGCCGTTCTCCAAAGCATCTCTCGCTCTCAACGCTACCGACCCAAAGATCTGGCAGTTACTCCTGGTCGTCTGTACGTAACCCCTGTACATCGCAGCAAAGTCTTGTCATGGGCCCACAATTCCCCTATAGCTGGGCATCGCGGAATCCGTAATGTGCGTTTTCTCCTACAACCACGTTTCTGGTGGCCCTCTATGCTCACGGACATTGTGGAATTCGTACAGTCCTGTGACGTTTGTGCAAGATACAAAGTACCCAGAAAGAGGCCCGCTGGCCTTCTCCAACCATTGCCAACCCCCACTCGACCTTGGACACAACTAGCTATGGACTTCGTTACTGATTTACCACCTTCCGAAGGAAAGACTACTATCCTAGTAGTTGTTGATCTGTTCTCTAAGCAATCCCATTTTATTGCGCTAGCCAAGTTACCCACTGCTGCGGAACTAGCAACAATAATGTTAAAAGAGATCTTTCGACTTCATGGGATTCCTCAAAGCATCACCTCGGACAGAGGTTCGCAATTTATCTCTAGATTTTGGAGGGCTGTGTGTTCCCACCTGGGCATTCGTTTACAATTTTCATCTGCCTATCATCCTGAAACTAATGGGCAAGCCGAACGGACTAATCAAGTGTTAAAACAATACCTTCGTATCTACGTCACTAAGGATCAGTCCAATTGGGCATCATTACTTCACCTGGCTGAACTGTCTTACAATTCCTCATACCATGAAGTCCTCAAGACCTCTCCCTTCTGTGCGGCCATGGGATTTGAACCTAACTTATGGCCACCCAACAGTTTCCCTTCTGACGTTCCAGCTGCCGACTCCCATCACAGAGCTCTACAACAACATTGGAAAGAAGTTTCGGAGGCTATCTCTAAAGCCAAGCTACTTCAAAAACGGGCTGCGGATAAACGTCGTTCCGTAGGACCACCAATATCACCTGGGGACTCAGTCTGGCTTTCTACACAGCATTTACATCTCAAACAGAACACAAAGACCTTAGGTCCCAAGTACGTTGGTCCTTTCAAAGTCCTGGCTAAAATAAATGACGTCTCTTACGCCCTTGAACTTCCATCCAACATGCGAATACACAACGTCTTCCACGTATCGCTATTGAAACCTGTTGTCCGTAATCGATTCTCTCGACGATTGTCCACTCCGAAACCCGTGTTGGTCCAAGGCCCTGATGAGTATGAGCTGGAGGCTATCATCGATTCGAGAATATTCAGACGCAGACTACAATATCTCGTCCACTGGTTGGGATATGGACCAGAAGAACGATCTTGGATTGATGCTGCAGATGTCCATGCACCCCGTCTGATTCGTGCGTTTCATCGCCGTCATCCTACCAAACCAGCTCCTGGTCGCCAGCACGGCTCCCTTTTTAGGGGGGGTAGTGTAACTGCGGGGTACTTACCTTCCGTCTGCCCGAACCGCCGTTCTTCTGTAACCCCTCGACGCCTGTAGCCGCTGGCAGGTTTCCTGAACACAGACTCCATGGACTCTGGCCCTGTGTACTCGCGCGCCACCGTGTGGTCTCTTTTATAGGCATTACCCTTGTGCGTTCCAAGCCTCCGTTTCATGCTGGGCGGGAAATGCAATTAGTATGACTATTTAAACCTGGCTGTTGCACTAGCTCATTGCCTGTGATAGTGCCTTGTGCATGTTGGCTGTGCTTATTAAATACCTTACTTCGTGATTTGGCTTCTGACCCTGGCTTGTTTTTTGACGTTCCTGCCTATCTCCTGTGTTTGACCCGGCTTGTTTTTGATTATCCTGTCCTCGCCAACTCCTGACCTCGGCTCCGTGTAACGACTACTCTTTTGCCTGTTGTAACCAGTATACTGCCCTGCTCCTGTACCGGTGGTTGATACCAGGTTCCTGCACTGCTGGTCCTCTAGCCGTGACAGTATGTCACGTGTGAAACACATCTTCTACACGACAAATAGCTGGGCGAGGGCATGGAAAGGGGCAAATGCATTTGCAAGATGGGCAGCATGAAATTTAAAGGGACCACTCGGCTATCATATCCACAAAAGTGGAGTGTCCCTTTAAGCAACCAGTGTATTAAGGAAGAAAAAGTCTCGAATTTTTGGAATCGTTCCAGAATAGTACAGTTAAAATGTTTGAATTCCACACGTGGGAGATTCTGTTGAAGAAGATTTGAGTGGAACATTACAAAGTTACACCTCATTGGTGTGAATGTGATGGCTTTATTTCTCCCCGTTTATAAAGGAGTATATTACCAAGCTATTTTGCCATCCTTTATCAAACATTTCAGCTTCCCGTTTGGTATAACCCCGTTTTTTTTAAAGAGTTAAACTGCACATTTTCACTAAAAAAGGATTATTTAACCTCAAAATAGCTTTCTTTTGGCCTTTCCTAAGCAATGTTTATTTAAAAGCTGTGGAAAATATTGAAGCCACACATATCAGAAGATAGCAACTACAAGGAGCGTTTCATAGTCAGAAAGAAGTTTATTTATCAAAGATTAAAGCGTAACATCAACAGAAATTCGACACAGTTTCTTTAGTGTAAAGTTGCGTAACCAAACGCTTTAAACACAACTCAACAGTAGTCGGCAGTTCAATCCCTCTCTAAGTAGTTAACCCCTTCTATCTATAAAAGCAGAAAGGGAACAACTATGCGAATGTTTTATTTATGCTCGTTCTCATTGTAATATCAACACATCGCAATTTCAGTAATAGGTATTTGTATTACTTTGTATTCTATGGAAAATCAGACTGGCAAAAAATATACTTAATTTAGAAAAACTGATAATGTATTTATACTTGAATTTTGAAGAATATATTCATAATGTTGGCAACATGCTATTTAAAAAAAAAAAAAAAATGAAATTAGTGCCTTAACCACAGCTACATAAGCATTATTATTATTTTATATAGTGCCATGAAATTCCATTGAATTCCATGTATTGCTTGGGTGATCTATTTATTTTGTCCCTAAACAAGTGCAATGCAATTACAATATAATCATCAGGCATACATAAAATAATAAAATAATAATAAATGTCCGTTTTTATTTTATTTTTTTATTTAAG
The DNA here is from genome assembly GCA_009364415.1 of Spea multiplicata. NCBI lineage: Eukaryota > Metazoa > Chordata > Amphibia > Anura > Pelobatidae > Spea > Spea multiplicata. Next base: position 42,494 of record VKOC01017517.1, on the reverse strand, counting down.
TTGGCCAAGCACTATGTTTCATGCTTTTCAAATTGCATCTAAATCATGATCGTGCTTTAAAAAAAAAGTGCTTATTTAGATTGGATTTGATAGAAAGACTACTATGATGGCACAGGCTGGCCAGGGCTAGCGAGGCAGGAGGCAGAGCTAGCTGTGCTTATGGATGAGGCTTCCCTATACAGTCTTGAGTGGACATGGAGTGGGAGGCGGAGTGGGCATGAAAAAAGAAGGAGGAAAGTGACCCGGAGACTAGGGGAAGCAGCGCTTCTTCTGGAGACACCCGATCAAACCTGGAGAGTTCCCAGGTATGTTCATTATGTCAGCTCCAGTAAGAAGAAGTCTTTTTACACATTTAACTTTATATTATGCTGGTGTATCTGGGCCCTTTCTTGTAGGAGAATCTCACTGGGGTTGGCCCTTTATAATATAGAGTGAAGTTGTTAAAATACATTATAACATCTTTTGCACAATAAAAATCATTGTATAGTCTTTATAGTCTACATGTTCTACAAACCACATTTTCCTGAGGTGTGAGGTTTGTGACATTGTACATTTCACATTATTCCTAAGGTTTCTGTAAAAGGCAAAGATATTCTCCAGAAGACGCACATGGCGCACTTACTGAACTATGTGTTTGCAAATAAAAATAAATAGTTATGAACACATGAACTTCCATTCATAGCATTTAGTGTTTCTCCCTCGAGACGGGAAAAGAGAGCCAATGCGTCGCCTGGTGAAAAATACAGTAATGCATTGTAACATGTAACAAGTTTATGGAAAAAGCTGGACAAGAAATAAAGTCAAAACATCAAGATCCGGCACCATTCCGTAATTGGTGAAGTTGGCTTCTGAGCCAAAGGGTAGACCTGCTTCAACACCTTAACATGTATAAGAGCAAACATTCTTTATAACTTGTTTTAATAAACTATGAGATTACCTAAATCTCAAAGTTTACAATTAGGGAACTGACAGGTTTGGTACCATTCCGTATGAAATTAATATTAGAAAATCTGCAACGAGAAGTCACAATATAATAATAATCTCTTTAAATTTAGTTCAAACCTTGATTGAACTTGTGTCTCTTTTCAACATTACTGAATTACTATATTACTGTGATATACAGTAAACTACAAGAAATTGTCAAACTGAAGATGCCCATTTACCATGGAGATAATATAGCAAATTCTCTAATTACATTATTAGTTCAATTTATTTTTAATCCAATTAACCAAAACACAAAAAAAAAATCACAATTCAATGAAGACATAACATTTTTTATAAAACTTGCAGTTTAACAGTTTAAGAGAAATTGGCTTAACATAAAAGGAAGAAAGTACATTTCAACAAAGCATTTAGTGAATAATGCCTTATTGTTTAAACCTACAGGGACAGATGTGAATATTTCATGAAACATTATATTATATTATAAATCTTCTATATTATATGAATAATTCTACATACGTGTCTCACTACTACACCCTAAGATGTAGCTATTGATTTAAGAAATAGTGTCTGTCGCTACAGTATCAAAAAATTAAATAAATAAATAAATGCATAAAAGGGACTTCTTGAATAACAATGAAAATATTTATATTTTTGTATTCATTTAGTTAAACATTTTTTTTTATTTTACTTAAAGTTGGCATTTGTAGTTTTTACTACTCCAGACAAAACTTCCTCAGCATCCGAAGAAATAACTTGGGACGTGAGAAACATATCATATCTAGTAAGTTCTTCTCACTTCTCATTAAATCCCTTTACGATATATTGTTTCCAGCTAGTTCTATAGCCCAAGGACTCGTTGAGAGGAAGCATACCCACAATTTTGCCAAATAATTAGATAACAGTAATCAGTAACACCTGTATATGTCAGAACATACATTATTCTAAATGCCCCCTAGCGTCTAGCGAGCTCGATCCATGATGAGAGAGAAGTCCTAGTTAAGTGAGCGTCTTTATGGGTCCAGCCTGGGGGCTGTTGTCCATAATAATCCTTCAAGTCTGTTCCCGTTGAGCTGGGACTGACATATTCAGCCCTATATTTAGGTTTCATTAGAGAACCTTTATGTTTAAACAGTCTTCAGGTGGCTTGGTTCTCAAAGCTTGTGCTAGACAACATATACTGTACTCAAGTGCTAACTACAGGTGTATAGCTGTGAATATTTCCCACAGTTTAAGGAGAAGAGAATGTCACATGGAAACGTTCTTATTCATGGTTTATCTGTATTGTATAGACTGATCAGTATTTATGGAAACTCTCAGTGTCTGACCCTGAGTGTCAAGGATTTTGCCCCAATCTCATTGGTCTCAGGGTGAAGGGGCAGATTCTCAGGGTCCGTCATATTCTATACTCTTGTGATCAACTGGTGATTTGCTACCGGTATATTATGGGTGATATCCCTGCTTGAATGCAGGGGATGCAATTAAGTAAATCTATAAATAATGACAGGCCAAGGTTTCGATGAGGACAGTTATTTTGAGATACCATTTGGCTAACACATTTAGTGAGTGACTACCTAGAAACTTCACAATGGGTTATTAAGGGGTTAATATTTCATGAGTTTCAGGCTGAGCTCATTTAGAAAGACTGAAGGAACGCTGATTAGATGTTATACTTTGTAGCATGAACAATGTATTTCCTTATTTTCTCAGTATACCCATTGCGAATAATGTTTAATTACAGAAATAATGATTTTGGTTTGGCGTACCATTTATTCAGCACATCAAGGAGGTAAAAAGGTTAATGAGGGCACCTTAACTGAAGGCAATCATGGACATAATAAAGGGGAAATTCATACCTGGCAAAACTTTAAACTGTCCTGGCTGGGCAAGATCGCCTCAATCAAAAATACCACTGCAATTGCTGAAGGAAATGCAACAAGGCAACTTTTCTTCTTTTATTAAAATTCAGGGGTGTCTCGTGTCTCCAAGAGGATGTTGACCTCGCAGAGGTACAAGATGTTTGGGCAGATGTCACACAGAATCATATTATTAAGCTTTAAACCTTTTTTAATCAATCTAGAGTCCCTCAAGCCCTGGTAGCCTACCCTGGTTGAATGATAAGCTGCTCTGGACTAAAACATTGAAACGTTCCCCTCCCTGAGCAGGGCTCTTCCTTAAACTCTACTCTTATTCGAGATATGGGATAAAGCCCGAAAAAGCCAGAGAAACGAAAAACATCAATACAATAACCTGGGCAGCCCAAACCTCCATGGTGGAGTTGATGATTCTCAAGCTAGATTTATCAGACTGGTGGGTTAAGGGGTTGAGGAACGCGGGCGACCTCTTCGATGGCGGACCTTTAGCTAGTTACAAATATAGTAAGAATTCAAGGCAAACAAAATCTTCAGACTTCTATAAATAACTGTTCGCCATCTCCTCCAGTCAGATACCAACCTCACTGAGACTGCAAGTTTCCCCATCCAACTCATCATTTTGACCTGCACCCTGGCTTTGAACTATGGCGCATCCGAGTAAAATTAAGTGTTTTAATATTGATATTTGTCAAATAGCAGAATGGTCCACTTAGAACACCTTCCGCCTCTAGCTGATCCAACACATGGAATGACCTACAAAGTACAATTTTATTCTGGGAAAGTCCTGATTCAATGCTAGTCCAAAGCAGAAAACACATATAGTCATAATTAATGTAATTGCCATGGAATTAGAAGATCTGATTCTTAAATGGGACCTCATTTTTGGGACAAAAACAATAAAGACATGAAAAAAGTATACTTCTCGAGTTTCAACAGAAAACAGTAATGTAGCCATTTTTTAATTACTGCCTGTGTATAGCTTAACATAGATCTTATGTTTCAGTTGGGTCAAACGCATCTCAAGAAAATGTAAGCAGCTCTCATTGACTGATGTAATTGGTTCTTTGTGAATTATATACTGCTGTGCGGAAAATGAACGCTCACCCAAAATCTATCGACCCCTCTGGCTCTTACACATAGTAAGATTTTGTTTATCCGCAATCAGAGCACATGGCATCTCACTGTGTATAACTTTGTCTTTTCTCCTAATGGTTAGAAAGCTGATTTCTTTCTGTGGCTTACGTAGCCGTGAAGCGATGTCATAGATATTCAAGGGACTGATCTGCTTTGGAATTTTAATGCTGTCTATATGTCTTTGTAGCACCATCTGTATCTTGAGCAATACTGAGTATGTATAATTTTTTTGCAAAATAAAAATGAATGTTTGCTGTAGCCTCTTCCTCAACGGCGAGGGCAAAATGGGTGTCTACAGGTATTTTTTCAGGTAGAGGCAAACATGATGTCAAAATGTAGAGCTACACTCACCTATGACATCAGTGCTATAAGGAGGAGTGAATGAGTTTAAAGGATTGCTTGGGCATATCTAGTCTGCTTAATTTTCTTGATGTAATGACTCTTAATCAATTCATATCCCTTGCATGTGTGGAATCCCCTCACTGTATTAGCATCAACCACTTCTGCTGGGGGGCTGTTCCATTGGTCTACCACCCTCTCAGTGGAAGATATAAGCGAGACACCCTTTGGTGGTTGGCCTTTGACACCTGCCCCAATGACCATTGAATAAAGGAGGACAACATGCTCCTGAAAGACACCATTAGCTTATGATCAAAGATGTCCTCATCTTACATTAAAGTACATTGATGTCATGGCGGGCACCTTTTTACAAATGTGAATGCGCTTAGGGTGATACAATCCGTTGTGTGAAAGGACAAATTGACAATCAGCGAAGCAAACTTAGATTTTTTTTAAAAATTCTGATTCTTTAAGAAAATGCAACAATTTATAATCTATCTACGATCTGTTACATTTTATTCCAACAATGTCTTTCCACATCTTTTGCTACTTTAAATGTAGCAATGTATCCTGCGACATAGTAGGTAACAGCAACAACTGTGTTATTGTATAGTGCTGTTAACGAGCATACATTCGGAAATAATCAGAGAAGCATGGGGTATTGAAAACAAAGTAAAACCAAAGACTTTATTTAAACTTTCAACCCCCATCACCACATTCTTCCCAACTATGAAACCCGATAGGTAACCACAAATGCGTAGCACTTATTGAGGAGCCTGATTAAAACCATTTACCCGAGAAGTCACAACATGGATAATACACAAGGTTTTTGTCACGAAACACACTACTGGCACAAACTGCGGCATTGCTTGTACTGTAAAAGTTGTAACTTGATATCTGTCCTAGTTTTTGTGTGCCAGAGTTATAATTATACTGCTTTAGTGGTGAGCCAAATGTTTGGGCCAAGGGTAATTTGGAAACAGTAGATATTCATTCATTTGCGCTTTCTTTAATGTCCATTTTCTTGTGTTTCTTTATTACTTCATATCCTGTAAAGTTTCCTTCCTCTTGTGTCGTGGTATTTGTAACGTCCTCGTAAAAAAAATAGAAACCCACTTCCTGTACGAAATTTTATCTGTAATTATCTGAATGGACAGAAAGGCACCACTTTTATACGCAATGCATGTTTTATATATATATATATATATAATATATATATATATATATTATTACCCTTTTGATGATTCTTTTATATATTAAGAAACATAAACTCAACCGATTTGAGCTCAATTAAACCATGGATATTAGAAGGTGGCACTTGAGAATAATTAAAAACTTAAGAAATAATAAAATACCCCAATAGAAGTGTCATCTTCCTTCTGTCTTCTTTTTGATGTAACCTAATGGGGTGAGTCTGAAGACACACCACTCTCCATGCCACGAAACAGGTGTATTCTTTCAGGATTACGGCTTCATACTGGTGACATCATACTGAGCTGTGGTGTATCAAATGAAGTCTTTCGTAAAGATACCTCATGTTAGATTCACGCATTTATTAGGTCTATAAACTTCTTTTAGAAAGCAGATTTAAATCATGGAAAACCTTGGCTCTTGATGACTTCATGTCTCTTTTAAGGACAATATAAAATTCTGAAACATTTCACTGCTGTGGAGCAGAGACGCGGATTGCTGGGCTCTGGGGTATTAAAGAGTTCTACCTGGGGTACTCTGATACTTGGAGTAATTTAGTCACCCAACATATTAAGATCTCCAACAAAAGCGTAATATTCTTAAAATGACCAGGCCTTTGTCTATCACTATTCAGACACCATGGCCAGTTGATATGGACCCCTCTTGAATGCTTGAACCATAGTACCTAGCCCTTTTGCTCCTACTCAAACGTAGCCCTGTCCGCAATTACACAACATAGTCCTCTGAGCAATGATAACATGCTCACTACCATATGTCACAAACGAGTTGTGGTGTCATGACATGCTCCATACGTAGAACAACCTGCCTCCATACATGCACAGCTGCCAACAGTCCCGAGAATCAGCATGCTGTTGAGGACTGTTGGAGGGGGGCCTTGTTGTTGTGACTGCCCCAATTTCCGACAATTGGCAACTATGTGATAATATGTGTATTGAAATACTAAACAGGCTATCACACCCCGACAAGAACCTACAATATAACAAACAACAACAAAAAACAAAACACATTGATGCATCATTATAGGCATGTTTGTTTCATGATGCATTCTCTCTAAATCCCTTTAACTTTAGCTCAACAGGTTTTGAAAGCTCACCTAGCATATAAAACTTGTAAAGTTTTATAGCCATTTTTACAGGAGTTTTGCTGCAATGGGACACACGCAAAAAGCTAAAGGCAAAATCACATCCTTAATGCAAAATTCCAAGCTCGCTTTAATTACATATTTGAGAAAAAAAGCTTAAAACGTGGACATTTTAATGCAAAACACTGGGATTTAACGAAATAGGATATTTAGCAGAATCTATTCGCATCGACGCTTTCTGCTTTTACCGGTTTTTTTGTCACTTCAACTGCAGTCTCGTAAAAAAATATAAGGTATCTCATGAAATATACAGCGCACATGGTATAACCCTTCTATTGTGTTAAAATTATTTATATAATTGACTGATGAACGAAATGTGATCACTGATGGGAATCAAGAAGACAACCAACACAAATACAAATCGAAAAATAAAATAAATTTAAAAAAAAAACTATACAAATAGATATTAATGAGGAAATATTAGACAATATTGTTTTTATCCTGTGACTGGTAAAGAGTAAAAACTAGCATTGAATGGCATTTGCTTTTCTAAGTAATGTTCATAATCCTCCTCCATGGGGTCTATTGTTTTTCCCTCCCCTGCTCATTATTTCTTGTTTTTATAGCATCTGCAACCTTTTCTCTAACTAATTATAAAACTATAAAAGCCTGTATGCTATTTTAATGACAAGAACTATGTGTGTTACCCTTTGGCGAAGGGAAAATTGGGGTTGTAATATGCAGGCATTTCTTATTCTCTAGCCAGAGATATTTCTGCTTCATAATATGTTGAGTCTTTAATAATGGCAATCCAGGGAACGTTGACTTGCCTGTATGTTAATGGACAGCGGTGTAAGTAGGGCTCTTGGCACCTTGGGCAGGGCTGGTGATCGCGCCCTGCTTCCAGAAGCAGTGGTGGCACCTGGGACAACTGCCCCTCTTGCTGTTTTCCTATAGTTTTATTTAAATGCCATCGCTGGGTCTGGATGGCAGCCTTCAGCCTAAAAACCAAGCCGAATGCCAGACACCTGGCCAAAAAAATCCATCCGTCATTCATCTTGTTGGCTTCAAACAAGTTCTGTGCATTCTAGCCTTTCTAGTCCGCTCTGTAATAGACTTTATCATCGCCTATAGAGAGGCAATAAAGTGATGATCATTATCAGAAAGAAGAGGAAGAGAAGAGACAATCGCCTCTCTATCCTTTACCGAGCGCCCTTACCTGGAATATGTACTTATACAAAAAGAAATTGCAAGCCCTATTACTTAGCTTTTACACTGCTCGGGACGCAGCCTAAGATTAGTGTCAAGATTAAAATACACCACAAAAACAACATAGACAAAGCCAGTCTGTGATGAGGGTCCAGTACCGACATTTAAAGTAATATAAGTCCTGACTCAGTTTTAACACTCCGCTGGATATGAAATAGGTACAGTCTATGCCAAAAATATCGTACATTTAGGGATGAAAACCCTAAAGTCCAGCATCAGCTGTCAGGGAGAGGAAGAGTCGTTGTTTTCACAACCATACACAGCTAGAAAAAAAAAGAAAACTGATATTGAATGGCAAAAGAAACCAGGTAGCAATATAATAATTTATTCACAATATATTCTTGGGTAGCACGGAAGATTCAATATTCCAACATATTCAATATTATTATAATTCATATTGATGTTTGTTTGTAAACTTTTTAGATATTATTACAGTTCTACCTACTGGCAGTTTAGCGGCGCATGTTATTGGGGTGCTAACCAAGAAATGCGCATGCAACATAATTAATATTAACTCAATTTTGGAGGCATAAGAAGTCTGCAATGTTTTGGTTTTCCTCTTGAAGCAGGAGTTGCTGACTTGCATAAAATATTTTTTAATGTTTGCTCTCTAATATGAGCAATTGTCGTGTAAAATTACTAAATAGAAATTTTTCATTGGTTGAGACAGGCAGGAGTGGGTGGAGCTTAATAAGTTTGTATCACTATATCAGAGGTTTGTATCGTTAATGAGAATAACCAAGTCCGGGGAAATTTTAAGTTATAATAGAATAAACCAACCTGCACGCTAGGCACAGTGACGCTTGCTAAGAGGCAACTGTACAGATCATCACTTTCTTGTGCTAGGTCCAACTAAGAATTCTTGACCTTATAGATGAGAAAACTCACCCCCTAAAATAAAAAATATAAGGATCTATAGGTTGATATCATGCCGCACATTTGGTTTTTGCTATGGGTCAGTAGGTTGATCAGGGTTGGGTACCACTTTTTTTCATCCAGCTTTGTGTTTATTTAACGTGAGACTTTTTGTCTGGTATATGCTCATTAGCTTTTAAGAGGGAGCTGCTCACCTCCTAATCCTTGAAAGTCTTAAAAACAACAAAATATTATGGGTTTTTTTTCTACTGTTAATGATATCAACACAGGTTTGACCTTTCTTAAAGAAAAACAAAAGACTTTGAGCAACTCGCTTATGCCTTTGCCTGGAACGCAGCCAGATCACCGTCCCTTGGGCTTCCAGTTTCTTTCTGTTTTGAGGTTATAGGCAGCATGGTCTATGTAATGCGTATGTAACATTACGGTTTAATCTTTAACCCCTTAATGACAAAGCCCGTACATGCACGGGCTCAAAATGCATTATTTTCAATGGGTTCAGGGACCGCCCATTGTCCTTAAGGGGTTAAACATCATCGAAGGTTTTGTAGCACAGGATCTGCAAGAGATTCCCATGTGCCGGGTAAACAGAAGATTTTTTGTCTTGCGTTAAGATTTTTTTTTTTTTTGTGCGCTCATCAAATATAGGAAACACACCCTTTATAGCAGAGTCAATGATTTAATTTCAGGCCAATGTAAGAGATTTTCCAATATGGAAAGATGAATGTCACAGCAGGCCACTACTCTGTTAATTCTCAGGGCTGTGCTCATCAGTGATATTTTTTTACAGCAAACAAAGCAAAGCACATAGAACAAGGTGGTAAAGTACAAAAATACTTAGACAAATGCTAATGATCTTATTGTAACTTATCCAAGACAAAATATAAAGAAAATCAGTAAATTTTAGAGCCTATTGCTGATATTACCATCAAACAATCATATGATATAATTTTGTTATATTAGTTGCTTAATGTATATTATTATTAATATTATCATCAACAGAGAATAAGAAGTTAAAAGTGGATCTCTCTTTTTGCCTAAATTCTGCATTTTACAGTTCCATATGCTAAAAGAACCTATGTTACGGCATATGATGTGTATGCATAAGGAGGGCATCTTAATGTTTATCCCTGAGACATATGGAGGTAGGTTTGAGTTTGGGCTGATGTTGAATCTCGACTGTTGTTCGAGTGGGGTGCTATCTATCACTGAACACTCTGGGCAAAAGGGAGAGACTTTGGCAGAAATACTCTGGTCAAGTATTGGAGCTCTGCCACAACGTCCTTTTCTTAACTGTTAAGTTATCTCTCACCAAGTTGGTTTGCTGATTGTTGTTGATTGGTATAGCAGCCTTTGAAAGAATGGAAAATAAAAAGGGGAAGAACTTCAGGAACGTTAATGCTGGCTCCAGGGTCATGCCAAGGCGAGTGCACTGGGCCAGAATAATGAAGATAGATTATATTTCTCCGCAAATCTCTCGGCATTAGTCTAGCCTCTTGGAGTACTTCCGCAAAAGGGCGCTCTTTTGCGGAAGTGCTTGGGGAGGCCTGGTTCAAGCAGATGCGGACGAAGAAAGAAGACATGGAGAGAGGCGGATGAAAAAAGATGACAGAAGAAGAAGCAAAAGAAGAAGCCGAGCTGTGGGGAAACGAGACAGGGACGTGGAAGCAGTCGGCAAAGAAGGTAGTGAGAGAGGGTGTTAGATACTTTAAGTGAGAGTTTAAGAAAGAGTAAGAGTGAGTGAGAGACCAAGTGAGACCCTTATTTAGAAATAACCCTTCTAAAACTATACTGCTTGGGCCCAATTTTCTGTTCTTGCTTGAGGCATAAAAGGAGCTAGCTAAGACTCTGTCCCTTGTGCTTGGTGCCTTCTTTTAAGTTGGAGCGCCGGATGTCACTGACATTCAGTGTAATGCTGTTGGGGGGCTGGCACTGACAAGCTGTTGGGGCACAAAAATGGCACTAACAAGATGTTTCGGCTTAAAGATGGCCCTGACAAGCTGTTCGAAGGTAAAGATGGTGCTGAAAAGCTGGTTGGGCACAAAGATGGTGCTGACAAGCTGTTTGGGCACAAAGATGGCGCTGACAAGCTGCTTGGGCAGAAATATGGCACAGACAAGCTGTTTAGGACTGAAATGGATGTATCAATCCATTTTAAAATAAAAGAGGATACATATGACTCTAAAATGAAAATATGTTTTCCACCATAACTGGCTTTAGTTAGCTATTAAGCAAACCTATACCCCCACAGGACAAAAATATAAATAAATAAAATATATGAAGGCAATCTGAGGTTTAGCAGTACTTCCAGTGTTAGCGTTTTAAGAGCATATCTTGATCATTTGCTGAACTTTGTGAGCTTAATGTTTATTTTTGAAGGCTTTTACTTTGCACAACTGATGTCTGGCCAACAAAACCTTTGAACCCTGTTTAATATTTATGTAAACATCAGAATACGTTAGTGACTGATATTTTTTTCCGCCGGGGGAAACGTATTTGAAATTGTGGACTACTTTGCTACTTTAAGTTAAAGCTTTTCACCCGTCTTTTGACTTTAATATCTTTCTGATCATTTAAAGATTTCCTGTCTTAAAAAGAAAGAAAAAGGCCATTTATTATACTGTTGATGTTTGGATTCTACTACCGAGTTTGGTTAAGCTATTAAGCGCTGAATCAATGTAGCACTGCTAAGAAAACAATTTTCTTAGTGGGGCTGGACAGGATTTTTCTTTGAAAAAATTATATAATTCTAGAAGTAGAACTGGTTTTAATAATTTAATAATATAATATATAATATAATATATAATATATATTCTAGGAGATTATTATTTTTCCTTTACCTGGAATTATAATTTTACATCTAGATTGTAAACTTGCGAGCACGGGCCGCTTTACCTAATGTCCTCTTAGTCTGTCAATTCTAGTTTTGTCAGACCCTTTGAATATATGTAATTGGTATAAATAACAGATAATATAAACACCCTAATATAGGTGAAATACACTAAATTCTAAGAGGAATATGCACTCTTAGAAATTGTAAATACAGAAATCAACACTGCTGATTAATATGTTATAATGTCTTTTTTTAGTTATTAAATTTCTGTTTTTATTTCCCTGGTATATACTATTTTCTAAAAGGCATTATCCGATTTAAACTTTAAATGCAGGCCAGTTGATGAGCTATACCTACGATTAATCAGTAATGGTGTTTAGTTGGGTATTTATATAAAAATGTGCCTACCAACAAATAAAGTTAATCCATAATTTCTGGAAGAAAAAGTGAACAAAAAAAAGAAAAAATAATTGAAAAGGTTATCTATTTTAATTACCTTAGGAAAATGTTGCTTAAAATCTGAAAACAAATTACAGATGCAATATATTATATGAATTGTAAGGGAAAACGTGGGTAAAAAAAATTAAATTTTTATAGTCTAGAATATTTTAATATTCGGTGTTAATCAAAATCCTATTAAGGGGTTCTAATGTTTTCCTACTACTCTTTAAACATAAAGACCTTGATCTTACTTGCATTTTGTATGTTTGTAATTTATCGTGATAGAGCCCAGGGAAGAATGAGGATTGGAATGGAAATATTACATACCACCGTTTTTTTAATCAAAGTTGGTAAATTGTATTACCTTTCTTCTATTTAAGCTTTTGGGACCCAACCAAGGATGGGACCGCAGAGGTCTTGAAAGCTTATGTGACTTTACATTTCTATGTTGGCCCAATAAAAAGTATCCAGTTTGACTAAAAGACTACATCTTCTCTCATAATGCTATATCTGTTTTCCTTGTTAAAATTTACTGGACACCTGTTATGTGCATGGGCCTATTCAGTCGACCACTGAAAATCGATTTAATAGGTATTTCTGTAGGTAACAAATACTTTAACAAAGTATTTTTTCTCTAAGCATAAATCATTAAATAAATAAATCATAAAAACTTGAGACGCGCTGTATATTGGGGTATAAATCAAGTCACATAACAAATGTCAGAAATGAGTCAAGTCAGGCAACAACGCCAGGGGAAATCCAAAAGCCAGAGGATGCAGTGCAGGATATGCCACCTAGGTATGTGACACTTTAGGTCTTTTCACCAAGAAGTTAAGTTAAGGTTTAATTTAAATGATCAGACCAGACTGAGGGTGAATATCCTCACATGCTAACACTCCCAAAGCAAAGGGCATTTATTTTAACCCCCTATTCCGCTGAAAAATGGCCAGGGGTGTAATTAGAAACCACAGGGCCCTGGTGAGAAAATTGCCCCAAGCCCCTAACTTCACAAGCAACACGTCCAACAGCGCCACCTTTCCCCCCACAACTGCTTATCAGTGCCATCTTTTTGCCCAAACAGCTTCCCTGTGCCATTTTTGTCCCCAGACAGCTTGTCTGTGACCCCTAAACAGCTTCCCTGTGCCATTTTTGCCTCTAAACACATTTATTCCTAAATACATTAATATATACTCCCTTTCTCACCCACCCACTCACTAGCTCACTTCCTCCCTTTCGCACTCCTTTACCTCAGCCTCAGTTTTCTCATAATGTGAATCTGCTGCGTTCCTGGCTTTCCGTAATTTGCGGGCCCTTGGCGTGCTTTAAAGTGGGCAAGTGGTCAAAGGGGCTTGCCCAGGCACATTAGATTGGTGAGCTCAGTCAAAGTTGCTACTTCTATGACTGTGGTTGTTACACCACTGAAGATGGGTGCAGAGGTGGTGCGGCTTGTGGTCAGTAGGATGCAAAGTAAATTTATTGCACTGAAATTTAGTTCCAGCTCACAGTCAACTAGCAGGTGAGTGAATTTGCAAGTTATTTTTGGTGAGTGCTAATGCGAGTTGGCATTAGTAAATTTGTGTATGGGACTTTTGTCCAAATCATGCAAGTTTGCTCCTGCAAACTCACAATTTTCACCAAGTCTCAAGCACCCGCTCTTTAGAGAATAGACATCATTGATGTTAGTAGTAAGGGGGCCTCCTTAACACTGATGTTAGCGCTGTCTACCAAACAAAATAATCAATGTACCTTGCTCTTAAAACATAACATAGCACATTTCTTTTTGTAGAAAATGATGTTCAACAGGTTCATAGAAGATCAACTAACATTTTGGGCTATTTAGAGAAAGGTGGAAAATCTATGGCTCCGTGGCTAAACCAAAAACAGATGACAAAAGAGTGCCAATCCAAGACTAGCGTGCGCTCGGAAAAAATTCTTGGAAATGTCAGAATATTGGGAAGTCCCTGGTAAGCAAACTAAGATCAGCATCTAACAGAATAAATGTCAGAGCTTAACCATAATCCACACGTTTTATAAAACGCCATGTTTTCCCATGGATCGCGTGACAGGAAGGATTGGTAAAATACATCACAAACCCCCAGGCGCTCTAATGGTTAATACCAATTATGTTGAGATAAAAGAACAGTCACACATCCCCAAAAATAACAAACCGCTTCCCTTCTGCATTTGACATCCTTCTCTTCCACTTATGATCTCGAGTCATTAATGCAAATGTTTCCCCCTGCTGTGATTCAATGTTCTTTTTATAGAATGCTGATCCTGGGTTCCTTTTCAGGCTGGAGAGATAAGACCGAGCCCAGGAAAGGGACTACAGTTGGACTGTCTGCTCCGGTCTGACTTTACCATATCGTTTCTTGATTTCCTTCCTTGTTATCTTCAAACATTCCCCAAGAGCACAGAGCTGTCAGGAACAGGAAGAGTCTGGCAGGAGTCTGGCAAGGCTTTGTTTTACTAAGACCCTAATGTGACTCCCCTTACCCAATCTCACCAGAAGTACGGAGTCTACGTTAAACGGCTCCTGGGGGCCCCCTCTCTCCAAACACATTAAGAAAGCTTCTTTCTCGCGAAGGACCGTGTGAGAGCCTTGTAATCAGCTCACTGTCAGGCTGTTTCCTTAGATCATCTTAAATGAGCCACTTTAGCTGCGTTCCTGCCAAACCATTTGCTTGGATTGGAAACATTGGAGAGGCATTCTTAGCTCCTTATTCAAGATTATTTTGGAGCCAGCAATCTGAGTTGAAGGAGGTGCCGTTAATTAGCTGCTTTAAAAATCCATGAGTACCTTATGATAATGGAGAAAAATAATTTCTTTTTTTTTTTTTTTTGCCCTTACAAGTCTGTCTAATGTTATCCATTACACTTAAGCCCCTTCTTATTTGCTAAAATAAGAACTATTAACCTTGAGGGTTTCTTGTTTTTGTTCTTAATTTTTAACTTGAATTAAAGAGTCTGCTTTTAGTACTTGGAAGAGGCATTTCCTAGCCTTAGAGTACATTCTAGAACACTCTATTTCAAGGACGCATTTGTTTCAGTTGTGCATGCCTTAGGACTGCAGGGATAGCGGTAAGTGTAATGTACAAAGCCGTTCTTGGTCACCTTTACATCATTTCAAATAAGTAAAGTAAACAAAAATAGGGCTTAAACCCTGGCCTAGTCCATTCCTTTAATTATTTTACACCTTTAATCACTTGACTTGATTGTACCTCATTTCTATGAGTCTCCACTCAAGAAAATTGACTACATTATCGTTACATATTCTTATTCCACGAACTTGAACATGTAGGTGATTTAGGTAAGGCAACGCCTTTTATACACAATGGATGATTACCCTTGTGGTCATCATCAATTATTGAAAGTGAGTGTTTTTATAGCATTTGTGTGAATGATACCTGCTAACTTAAGAGTACCTGAATACTCTTGGTTGCCCGATATTTCCTTATTTTTGCCCACACAAATATCCCTGAGCCCATTCACCATCTCAGTAGGTGCCCACACTCCCAATGCATACACCATAGCAATTGCCATGTAACACAAACTGGTACTAGAATGACACAATTAATCTTTTATTGTAGATTCAAGAGCACAAGTGAAATTAAGTAGCCAGTAACCTAAGACATTAGAGACTGCAGTCATCATGAACAAAAATCAGTATAAAGTTCCCAAACATTTTAACAAAGGAGTTTAAGAATATCTACTAATGAACTATATTCAGTGAATACGGCTTGGGCAGATGACTTGGGCCAAAAGGGTCCATGTCTTGCACTAGTTTATAAATTTACATTCAGAGAACACAACCAATGCATCTTGGGAGTAGGCACTGCTATTGTATATATAAGCAGCCTGCAGGGTTGCTCAAGCAGGTTCTGAGTATGAGTTACGCGACACCGGTGTGGGCTCTGTACATTGTAAGTGGCCGCCTCAGACTCAAAAAGCTGGTGTCTTGACCATGAAGGATAAATTGCCCCGTATGTGGAACAATTGGCAGGGCACCACAAATTGGTTGCTTCGCCTAGCGCTCCATGAAGTGTTAACCCGGCTCTGGCGTCTCCTATGTTAGCAGAAGTATTACGCTGTGTTCCTTTTCAGATAACACATTTCACATTGCTTATTTTGCATTTTTTTTTTTTGCTTTTCAAGTAAAAAAATAAATAATCTTTTCGGGGGAGTGAACTCATATATTTGGTATTTCTTCATTTTTTTCTCATGAATAAAATATTCATCGGACTTTCTCATGGAGACACAGATATGTGTGTGACAAAAAGCTTGTTTGTCTAACAGCAATGCTTCAAGGATTTTATTATCAGATCTGGCTTGTTCTCTGCAGACGTTTTGTCCATGGACGTGGGCTACTTTTTAGATGTCTGCTAGTACGTACGATATGGCCATGAATCTATGTAAACCAACTAATGCGATAAAAAGTTTCTTTTTCAAAATGTATTTTTCCTCTGACTTTTTCCCGAGGCTTTCCCAGCATTTAAAGAGATATGCCCTGCATATATTTTTTTGAGGTCTTAGTTTGACACCCCTGTGCTAGTTGTATTGCCTGAAAACGTATGGATATATAATGCTGATATTGGATATAGGGGCTCACTATTCATGCAAAGAAAAAACTAGGTTTTAACAAGTTTAAAATAAGACAAACTAAAAAATGGGAAGAGAGAAATTGACCTGATTTGGTACAAACATAAATAAAAACCAAAAAGCTGATATTTTGTTTCTAAGTGTAGTGGTTTATTACATTGGATCTCACCACTACATTTCAGCACAACAGGAGAAAAGAAAGTTATAAAATGTCTTGCTGAAATTCAGAGAATAAGACACAAACTGGTTAGAATGTTATAAATTACCCATGCCCTTACGTTTTCGTATGATGTTCCAGAAATTATTAGTAGAATGGGTGTGTAAAAAGTGGCAGGATGGATTTAAGTGGTAATGCTTCCTTACATTTTTTTTTTTATAAGTAACGTGTGGTATTAGATGACATCATAGCACTACAGAGACCTGCCTGTCAATATAGACTGAAGTCAGCCATCTCCAGCAAACACATTGTAAAACTATACCAGGACCCAAGTTTCTCCAAAGCTTCTTGCCAAATAGGAGCTCTCTCATCAGCTGTGGCCTTGAAGCTTGGACCAATTAATTTCACAGCGTGAAGCATGATGTCATTGACTGGAGCTTGTAGACAGCTAGAAAAGTGAATTCCATCATCCTTCTATTAGGGCTGCGGCTGTATCAGCATTTTTGCAGCGTAAATATGGTTTATATGCCATTCGCAGTTAAATGTTAAAATATTTTAATGCGTTGTATCACAGTATGGCGAAATCAGCCCTCCTCTAGGTCAATGTAGGAGGGAGAATATTTAACCCCTCGAGGACCAGAGGGGTGTACAACATTTCAGTTGGATTCTGTGATCTGTGAGCCCAATGACACAGTGTTAAACAACTATTTTTTTTAAACAGTGAGCAACAAAAGAGAAACCTGCAATGTCGTGTTTTAATTATGTTAATTAGGGTATCAGCCTGAATATATATGCATTATATCTTCCCCAGAAAATATAATTCATCCCATGAAGGACGAAACAGCTGTCCATGAGTGGTGATCTCGCTATTGCACCTCTTCCTGAGTTTTGTCTAAAGGCTGTACTGTACAGCGGGCAATTACTTTCAAGGGATCCATGTATAAAGTGGATATAGAGGCAAAAGGTGATAATTGTTGACCTTATTTGCATGCGCCTACCCAGAATCCCTTGTGGTTGTGGCACCACCATGAGATTTCTGAGGGAAAAATAATCCTTCTGGCTTGTCTGGTGTCTGTAGATGAGTGTTTAATAAAACTTCTACTACCCCCTTAAATTTAAGTGGAAGGGTTTTCCATCACCTTTACCCACCGTAACTTATGTAATGGTATTTTCCCCAGAGGTATCAATCATCAATCCTGATTCTAAGATAAGACCAAGGACTGATTAAGGTCTGAGTCTTTACATCAGGAAAAAGGGTCGGACTAGATGGTCCGAATGGTTTTTATCTGCTATAAAATTACATTTACCTATGTGCAACCGACAATCAGAACTTTATAATATAAAGGCAGTGCCTATAATTTAAGGCAGCCGGTATTTGCCTCTATTCTGGGCAATCCATTCTGTTTCTTCTGAGCAGGACCAAGATATAAAATGTCTCTATCCAGCATTAACTTTATGTCAGATGAGCTTGGTCGCTTTTTATTTATTTAAAATGATTTGTCTGTTGTTTGTCTCATCTTTCATTTTCATCAAAAGGTTTTAATGGCAGTTTGCCATGGCTGATATAACACATACATAATTTTTTTAATTAACCTACAGCTGGGCCTAATAACTCCAAGATCCTAGCTAATAGCCCCTTCTTTAGTGTCACGGATCGCATGTGTCCTGCTCTTTTGTAAAAAAAAAATTAATATTTTTTAATTATATTGTTTAAAATTGATTTAAATAACTTACACAATATTTAATGGTCTAGGTGTTATAAAACTAAGAGTCTTTTATTTCCTTGCCTGGACAATGAGGCTCAGGCTTTCAGTTGAGTTAGAGGTAGCTTGACTGACTTACGTCAAGACCACTCACTATTTGATTAAGTCATCTTGGGCAACAACTCATCTTAGTCTTAAACCGTCAAAGCTGCTTTTGTGTTGAGTTCAACCGGGCCAGTTTGATGGTCATATTAAGTTTCATGGAGTACTAGGTCAACCTGCTCCCTCCTGGGACGTAAACTTGATAGTGTCAAGTCAAAGTTTGAATTCCTGTAAACAGGCAAGTGGCTATGCTTTTCATGGCAAATTGCTATGAGTTGACAGTGAAGTCAAACGTATAATGGTGAGTTGACCCTCAACTTTAAATGCAATACAATGTGAACTACTGTGAAATGATGTTGCTGGGAATCTCGGGAGATATAATTTGCCAATAACTTGTCGAGTAGACTGACCAAATGGCCCTTCAATATACATTTCCTATAAGCATCTCTGGGTAACAGCCATTGGTTCACTATGGTGCTTGCTGTCCCCAGTATAGATCGGTACCTTCTCTTGTTTTTTTTGTATGAGTCTCTAATGCAGAGTTGGAGTCGTCGCTCCAATGTCTGACTTTATAACTAGCTGCTCGGCTAATCTGAAAGGTACTGCAGTAATCCAAGCCATACCCTTGGGCAAATATTTACAAGTACATCTGGCTTTGCTTTGCTTTCCATTTTCCAGCTACATTTGTTTTCTTTTTATTAAATTTCCCCTCTGCATTTCTAATGTCAACAACTGCTTTTATCATAGATAATAGCTTCCTTTCATAAAAAAAAAAAAAAAACGCTGTACCATCCTACATGCATTTGAAAATTACATTTATGAACAAGCACCACAATATAGTATTTGGCAGAACATACAGATAAGGACATGTTTAGTTGTGTTATTCTATTGAGCTAATTGAAGTATGGTTGCCATTATAATATTGTATTTCTCATTAGGTACATGCTTTTGAATGGATAAAGATTAAATACGATTCATTTCCAGATTCTTTTAAAGAAATAGCTAGAAGCGTACTTTTAAAATTAATGACTTTTTTAAAATCCTTCTTGTAAGGACAACTGGAAACCATCTCTTCCATTATAGAGCGCAATAGTAAAGTGAAATATTTTGGATTATGTCTTAATGTGAGATATTGTGAGGTGGGTATCAAGATTTTTTAAAATTAATCCAGTACATTTTTTAATGCTTCATTTAAACAATTTCAATAAGTTATAGAAAAAGGAGCAGGAAGTACACGCTGTATTTGGTAGAAGGAAAGCTAATATATCCATTAAAATGAATTGACAAATGTCTCAAACTTTATTTGAGATGTAAAGCATAGTAACATCGATGAGATGTCACAGAAATATAACCTATGCCTTATGCAGGGATACCTAAACTCTTCTTTCAGTGAGGGCTCACCTGGTTAGGCCCTTCATAATTCAGAGTAAATTGAGTTAAAATGTTCTTCTCATACATCTTTTCATACATCTTCTTGCTGGCAACCTCTTTTTTAGTGGACTGTCTGTAGGTGAGCAGGCAAAATGATGTGGACTCACAGAAATAATGGCATCGAAAGATATAATAAATAATAAAATTACAGAACTTTCATTTCAGTTCCTCACAGTAAGGGCTGTAAAGCTTGGAAATGGACCGCTAACTATGGAGCTGCTGATCATAGAAACACATAGAAACATTCGGCCCACCTAATCTGTCCATTTTTCCTGATGTAAAGACCTTAATCAGTCCTTGGTCTTGTCTTGGAATCAGGATTGATGATTGATACCTTTGGGGAAAATATAAGCCGTATAGTGAGGCTGATACTGCGAATGCTCCTAGGGATAAACTGGCATGTGGTTAAACTATTGTGCATTAAGGACATAGTTTGGAAGTTACCTGCAAGTTGACTAATTATTATTATTACTTATTGTTTTATATAGCGCCATCCTATTCCATAGCGCTGTACAATGGGTGCACAGGACATAGCAAGTAGTATACAACAATTGACTTACAGAAGCAGGCGAGGAGGGCCCTGCACAAATAAGCTTACAATCTGATCATAAGACGCCCGCATTTTAGGCATTTATCAGCGTTTGCATTTTCTTTTTTTTTCCTGTTCTTCTTGTTCTATCCGCCATGGAGGAAAGTAACAGGATATTCCTTCACAAAACACATTATTACATTTTATTTATATAACGCCAGCGGATTCCATAGCACTGTTACAAAAGGGAAGTGAAAACTAAACATTAAAACTGACAATCAACAAACTGGGCAATAACATTAACACATGTTAAAGCGGACTGATAAAGACGGAGAAGAGGGCCCTGCGCCCAAGAGCTAAGAACTGTGAGTGCGAATTTGGCTTTTTCTAGCAGTATCACATTGTTACATATTGGTTTCCATGTTTTACAACAGTCCTTCATTCTTTTACATGTAACCTCACATATGCTTTTGGCAGCATCTTATTACAGTTTTTTGACATAACACCTTCATTTCTAGTACCAAAAAGAACAAAATTCATTTTAAAGCCAAATCACCAGATAAGATCTTCAGAACCTCTGCGTTGCATATATATTCAGTGAAGGAAGACAGGCACATTACCTTACAAGTACTTTACTTCTTATTGTACGTGCCAAATTATGAAGCCAGAATTAATGTTTTGAAAATGATTAGATTCAAGACATTTCAAGTATTTTCATGTAATATAACGTGTGGCTCAGAGTCTCGGGTTCTTTGTCTAAAAACATGTTCCATATAAATATATCATATACACCGAGTACTCTGATATAGGATATAAGTTGTCTGCCATGCATGTTATTAGAAAAGGAATGGTAAAGACTACAAATATATTGATTCATTTAGCCATTACGTGTTATTTTTACCATATTCCCATTTTTTTCTAACAAATAACATTACAATTAAAGACATTTTCCAGGTTAGTTTCTTTAATTCCATGACAGGGGTATTTGGCCATGCCCATTTCCCAGATTTTACATAGAAACATAGAATTTAAGTCTTTGCTCTTGTCATGGATTCCCCATTGCCAATAACATTTATGTTTAAATTCCCTCACTGAGTTAACCTCTACCACTTCTTCTGTAAGGCTGTTCCACTTATCTACCAGTCTCTGATTAATGGTAGTAAGATCATTCTTGCCAATAAGAGCCTCTGAAAGCGAGTGAATGGCACATAGTTCATCTTGCTTTAACCAGATCGACAACCATCGACAGAGAGTTGCTGGTGTATTTAATTAAATATGAAATGATTAAAAATTATAATTTTAAAATACATTTTAAATGATTTATTTGCATGGATGTTGTTTAGACTTTTAGTTTAATTGTTTGGGGTTTTTTTTTTGCTTTGGATTGACAATTATATTTTTTAATATAAAATATATTAAAAACATTCCTTTTGATTTTATAACATTTTATTGTATGTTGCGGCGTCTTCGGAGGTTCGCGTTCAACAAAATTCCGTGAAGTGTGTCTGCTTCTACTTGCTGGAAGCACCAGTGGCAAAGCTTTGAAGTTAATTCTGTGCTGATCTCCATCTGCCAATTAGCGTTTCCAGC
Organism: Spea multiplicata; assembly: GCA_009364415.1. Taxonomy (NCBI): domain Eukaryota; kingdom Metazoa; phylum Chordata; class Amphibia; order Anura; family Pelobatidae; genus Spea; species Spea multiplicata. The sequence goes on along the minus strand of VKOC01017517.1, from coordinate 20,385 downwards.
ACTCACTGTTGTGGAATGTATTTACCGAGATAGACAGAGGAATCTTAAATATTAAGAACTAAAACACATTTATCGCCATTTTAAGTCATAACATTAAGTTTAAATATTGCCAATAATAAACAGAAGCTTGCGCGGCTGTTCAGTGGCCCCGACAAGTAAGGTGGTACCACGAGCTCCGATCGCCTGTAAGGATTTATTCAGGTAACACAACCTTCTTATAGAGATAGATACAATGAGTGTCGCATTTGTAACACTGCTATATAACGGCTCGCAAATCAACATCTGTTTAACTATAAATGTATCTATTTCTCCAGAAATATATCCTACATGCTAAAGCAATTTGTGTTCATGTAGTGGTTTTAATAAGCGCACGTCCATGTGTTATAACTGTTACAGATACAGTCTAGTCATTACCAGATAATTCATTCCTACCTTCGCTGAGCTTTTGAAGTAAGACTTACTATATACCGGCATTTATTAGTATTGCGAAATTACCAGATTTTCCAACTCAAGATGACTTGACATAGAAAAATATCAACTAGCGACATTAAGATACTAAATTACGGTATATATACACGAATCCATCATTGGCTTGTCTTGCCAAGCATCTGGCGACGGAGTTAAATGGCTGACTATTAATTTCATCATATCTTTGTATTGATCCCCATTATTTTAATAGAAATAATATGTACAGTGCCTCATATCTTCTTGTGGTTATATATGGAATGCCAACCTATATTTGCTTTCACAGGCTACTATTATTTCATTGTTTACTAGATATCCCTTTCATGATGGAAATATTCCCATATGTTTGTGTGCATATCGCTGACATCCTGGATAGTATATCTATCGTACATATTGTAATCTATGCTCTGAAATGTAAACAGCTATGTATATCTCATAGGTCACATGAGAAATGTATGAAGAATTTTAAAGACGTGCTGGAGACGTCTGGTGCGTTGATCGTGATATCAGCATAAAATAACATATAAAATTACTTAAGAGTCAGAAAACATGATAGGCACCAAACACCGGGTGCACGTTTACCCCTGGAGACCTGAGAAAGCGTCAGGTTACGCCAACCTGCCAAACCTGACAGATTTCTGCGCCTTTAACTGTGGCAACAAAAACATCAGATAACGGCCAAAAACCACTTTCAAACAGGGACACGCTGGAAATTACCGTACATTTTGTCCTTGCCAGTGACTTAAAGTGATGTAGTTATGCGGCTGCATGCTACCCAGTTATACTCAACATGTAGCCACGTGTAGGCAGCAAGTAGACCGCACTAAGGGACCGGCTCGGCCACACAAGCGGGACTGAAGATAAGTGACTGGCATTTGCCCAGTTTGCCAGATGGCCGGTCCAGGTCTGTCATCAAGTTACTTGGTGGTACAATCCAAAGTTCTACAACATAAGGTCACAGCTTATGGCTGACATTTGTCAATTTATTTATTAAGATTAAAAGGAAATTTTTTTTTTTTTTTTGTAAATTGTTAACAAAAGAAGATAAAATAATAATAAAATAGAGCTCCTGTAGTCTTTAATGTAGCGGATGTATTCAAGAACATGTGAAGCATTAATCTTGGCTTCTGGCAATGATGATATCAAAACTTTTTACAATATACTTTTACTTTACAATATAGTTGAGGTTGTGGCACAAGCAGGAACAGACCAGAGGCAAGCACACAAGACAAACATGTTTTATTAAAATTTCACTGGTAGGGAAGCCTGGCTTGGCTACAACGTTTGGCCTCTCCTTCTAATGTCAAGTCAAGGTGCGGCTCAAAACCTCACTGCCCCCTCCGTCCCACCACACAGACATCAAATTCATCAAATACAGAGAAAAGAATATCTCAATTTAGATGAAAACACAGGATATCCACCACTTTACAGCTTTCAAACTATTTGAAAATGTTCCATGTAAAACATTTTTTTGTCCTTAAACACATTTTCTAAGCCAACACAGACATTTTTAACGAGTCGTTTCATTTATGTAGCAACATTTCGTGTGGCACAGTATCAAAATCTCAATATCGTGTTTACATCGTGTAAGGTCCTACTTATTGGACTGAAGCAGGTTTGTTTGGCATGATAAAAAAAGATCACAAATAAAACAATGCTAACTCCCCCATTATTGCGTTACTGATAAATTATGTCCCTAATGTCCATAATACAATATTCTGTATTCATTAAACAAGCTGTCCCTCTATGGTTGTCATGTTTTAGATGGCAGACTGTGATAACGAAATCTGTTTATCACTTGGCACCAAGACAGAAGACATTAAAGCTGCTGTTCTAACCAGTTCTTAGATCCCCTTAGGATCCTCTGGGCATATAACTTCTGGACCGACTTTATTTGATTTAAAGGAAATTGATCACCTTATTTACGAAAATGAAGAACTGACATTAGCGCTTAGGGAAGATGATTTAGATGGCTAATTATTATTATTTTATTTTTTTTGACATTGACCTCTCAGTTAGAAATAAACCCTTTACATTTACAATCAACGTGACATGACACAGTCTATATGCTGTTAACAGTTATTATTATTCATTGTTTTAGAAAGCACCATCATATTCTGTAGTGCTGTACAAAGTTTTTAAGGCGTTGTTAATTATACATGCCTTGTCTGTCTCTTCTGTTCCTTGATTGGTGTAATCTGGCCAGAGGCTTGGAGTCATGATACCCAAAACAGACTAACATAATGAATTCTCAGGGCAGTGGCGTGTTGATGTTGATCCCTAGGGGCACATGTACACACATGGCTTATCTATTGATCCTTTCAGTGTCCGGGTGTCTATATTAGGGCTCCAACTGAGGATGGGTGAGGAAGGCAAAATGAAGTAGGATGGAGATAGACCAGGTACAGGAATTCACGATGCTCTCCCAAGACTCAGTGAAGCTAACCGGATCGCTTCATATGACGGCTTGTTTTAATATGGACCCTAATAACTGTTTTTCTTGACATCCCTAAAAGACTAATGGCGTCATGCCCAATTATTCAGACCAGCTTTGGTTAAAAGGCGATGCTATGTGTTTTATATAAACTGATCCACTCCACTTCCTACTCCCACTTCCTATACTCCTAATTTAATGTCCAGGAGAACAAATTTGAGACACATATTTCGTGTATATTCTCAAAATGACTCATAGGAATTGGAAAAAAAACCTCCCACAACATTCCATCGTATACTACCATAGATCTGCATAATCTTTTTAATTATTAGAACATCTTAAACTTTAAAAATTATGTTTATTGCTGCTGCGGGATTGCTACTTTTTAATTGTGTGGTCAGCCTAAAAAAAATCCGAGCGCACATTTTACCAACAGATAATTTGTTTCCTATCACTCAGTGTAAACGTCAGACAACCAGAATGTTGGCAGAGTAAGTTAAAATGAGCTAACAGATAAGATAGTTTTGTGAATAACATGTTACTCAATCCTCGAGATTTAATTAAGAGTAAAGATAGAAATGCTGCAAAAGTAGGCTTTTCCGAAACTATTCTGAGCTTGTTGGTAGAACTTATAATGGTTTCAGTAACCTTCAAAGCAACTTTGGCAAAGGGTTGATGTACTGCAAACGATGGCTGCTATGATATTTTAGTAAAGTTGATTAAAAGAAGCATCGGTAGCATATTCTGGCCTATGCCGACGCGGCCTAGGGTCGCAGGTCTATCGGGGGCAGTGGTCCCTTTCCTAAATCATAGATTTTAGAAGAAATAAAAATGGTTTTAAGCTTTCCTTTTCCACAAGTGGTTTTGTTTTTTTTTTGGAGATATTCAGTTTCAAGATTTTTATGTTACTGAAGTTGAGATAAGTGGGAAAGAGGGTCAAACCTAGCCTATTTACACATAATTTGGGTCAGTTTGTCTGGGCAGGGAAGTGAGTCCTGGGCCACGCCCACTCCCTACCCATTTCCTTCCTACTCCCGCCCGCTCCCCCTTTCCACTAATGGCTGTCTATAGCTAACCCGGCCCCTATGCATGGTCTCTCAAGGCCTGCCCCTTTCATGCATGACTAGCCCCACCCCTTTACGAAACCCCTCCCCCAGATGAGGGAGAGTTCTGGATAGGCTACTCTGGTTTATTCAGTCGGAATCTAGAATCTGAAAAAGTGAGAAATCAGTTTTTTTTTAAAAACCTTATATATGAATTATTACCCCACCTTATGTGTATTGCACGTGAGCAGCAATTTCAACTCCCTGTTGTCAGCATATGGATGATTAACCCAATTAAGTTATTATTTGCCTCATTTTAAGTTAGCTTAGTTGGTTAAAATACACTACGTCAAAAAGTATCGGCAAAGCGGCTCTGCAGATTGTTTCATAAATTGGAACTTTTTAAAGCATGAGGTGTCGGAGGAAATAAAAAAAGACGTCCTCTACATGACTTTTTTTAAGTGTATGAAAATCTACAAGACACTCAATGTTTATCACAGAGAACGCTTACTTTAAATATAGCTTTTCACTCTTAGTGATAATCTTTTAATGGCCTTATTATGAAATACAGGATTTTATTTTACTCAGTGAACTTCCAGTAGAATCTCTTGAATTCTCTGGAACTACACATTTGTTTTGTTTTGGATAATGTAATCTAATAAAACGGGAGGTACTGGTTCCCAACATGAACATTTTCATTCAATACTTTAATCCTTTAAGTATCTATGATCTAAAAGACTTTGAAGAAATCCACTTTAGCCAAGGAAAAATGCCAATTTTTTTAAAAAAAAATAATTTATAAAAATAGATTACTAAAAAATAATATTTGGTGGCGGCTTGAATTAAAGCTTATTAATATAAGAAGTTGGTTTGTAACTTAAGTAATGCTGATGTGTTATCAGTAACAGAGCATTGTACGTACATTGAACCCCTCGGAAAGGAGAAAAATATATATTTTTAAAGTATTAAAATATATGCAAATATATAAGTAGTATCCCATTATTGCACTAAGAGACTAAGGGTTTCAGACTAAGACTAAGATTATTAAATACATGAATAATTGTTGGGCACACACTCACTTTTTGGAAGAATACAAGCTTCTTCAACAAGATAAAGTACAAACAGACAAAGCGTTAAATAATATTAATTGACAAAAATAGTGGCCAATTTCCATCATCAGAGAAAGAAGTATCTATAGATCCTGCTGAGACCCTGGAACAGTTAGATGTGTCGTAAGCATTCGGTACGCATAACCCCTACAACAGTATATGAACAAGTGACTCTACTGATCAGCCATTTACAGAACATACCTGGATCACCTGTTGCACCTGATGTATTATCTGCCTTCTGTTCATTAGATGCGGTGATCAGAGATCTGTCCGTGGCCATAAATTAAGTTTGAACCTAGTGCATTCAGGTTGAAACTGATAATAAAGTTCAGAGCTGGAAGAGATGGAGGAACATTTATAGTACAGTCCATGGGCAAAAAATACACAACAATGCAAAAATAGATAACATTGTAAATCAGTTTGTCTGAAAAACAAACTGATGTTACTAGAGGTAGGTTCGAGGCCATCAGATACCTTTCTAACATAGCTGCTGGAAGTGTAGCTATAACCTGACATTGAGTTCTAAAGAGAAGCTCTGCTTCTTCATCCCGTGCTCCTTGTTGCTGGTGGTCCAACATGGTGGAAGAGAAATGACTTCCCATGGGCTAGATTTTGCTAGAGCTTGCAATTTAAGTTGAGTGAGTTAAGTTAACCCCTTGACATGACCAACGACATGAATGATCAAGGTAAACAAGGCAAGCTGATAAAGTAGAGGAATGCTTTTCGGCAACAAGATAATGTACAAACACAACTGAACAAAGAATAAGCAAAGCTGTAAGGTTTTCCAAAAAAATATTGGCAGCTAGTGTACCAATTATCACATGGTACACCTAATGGTGTGTCATGACTTAACCGTTATTCACGTGATGCACAAGATTATACGCCAGGTATGGCTCATTCCCAAAATAATTCACACGCACCGTTGCTCTACAAAGTGATAAATGGAAGTAATCTAAACCCACATAAACTACGACCTAGAGTCTTTGAATTTAGATAGTTTGCTACGTTAGAAGATGAAAGCAGACTAAATTAAAGACGTGAAGCTATTAATGAAAGATACACTTAGCTTGTCAGACACGCCGTCTTGTTACTCTGCTGCCTACCAGGTATGGGCTAATTGCCATTATGGTTTACATTAACTGTCACCGTGTTCCAATTCTTATCTGGGAATCGTATGAGAAGAAGCAGATCTTACAACACTCTTTGAAACCAGCAGTAAAATGTTTTAATTTGTAACCCAATACTCTGATTTGCCAAAAATCATTCATATTGCTCTTGTAAACGATAACGTGCTTTTGACTCTAGGGACTCTGCTGCTTGTAATATACTGTGTTACCACAATAGCGTTACCAACGAGTTTATTCCACAGATTATTATTTATTGATTTAAATTTATCAGTGCTAGCGTGGCTGGTCCATCCCTAACAGCAACGTGTCTAACTTTTGTGTAATAAACCCTAACTCCCTCTAGATCAGGGATCTCCAAACTCGGCCCTCCAGCTGCTGCAGGACTACATCTTCCATAATGCTCCTTCAGCTAAGGGGCTGGCTGAGGAGTATGGGAGATGTAGTCCTGCAGCAGCTGGAGGGCCGAGTTTGGAGATCCCTGCTCTAGATTGTAAGATCGATTGGGCAGCACCCTCCTTAGTTCTTGTTCCTATAAGTCAAATTATGTTATATACTTCTTGTCATGTCCTGTTTACCCATTGTACAGCACTACAGAATATGATGAAGCAATATAAAATAATAATAATAATAATAATAATAATAATAATAAAATGTGAATAGACTAAAGACAACTGCTGAAAATATAGTGATAATCCAATAGGTAAGTAAAAAAAGGCTGTCAGACACTGAATCATAATTAATATGTCTCTACTAGTTATAGCAAGTTCTGAAGTCATTCTGTAATGGATAAAAGGAGTTTTAAATCCTTTCAGTGGCTGAAGGTCATTCCATCAGCAATGAGGTCATTGCTTAAAAACTGTAGATGCCTCTTTAGACGAAAAGCAGTTTAAGGGAGGGGTACAGGAGTTAAGAAGTTTTAAAATGACAATAAAATAGAATTATGAGAAAAGGGCAATTTATTCTGTAGCTTGAAAACCTGTAAGCACAGCCGTCTTGATGTAGTAAGAGAATTTAAACAAGCATGAGATAAGCATATGGTTCCCGAATTTTAGACAAGACCAAGGACTGATTAAGGCTTTAGTCGCTAAATACAGATGATGGGCAGACTTGATGGTCTGAATGGTCAAATTCTGTGTTTCGAATACAGCAGATGATCACTGAGGTTTTAAGGGTAGTAATGTCAATTTTATAAGCCAGTTCATAAAAAAAGAATGTTTAGTTGTCCCCAAATAGCATTTGACTAAAAGAATGCCAGTTTCATGAGCATAACCCTGTACACCCTGCGTAACAATGTATTTCTTTCTTGTGACTTTTTTATTTAATTCTAGTAAAAAGACTCAATTATAGCTTATTTATTGAGAATGCAACTAGGTTGAACGTGGCATTCATCAATTTGCATTTTTTGTCTACTTGGGGCACCTACCATTCTTTGAAATAGAATATTTGGATGTTAACAAATAGAATATCTTTTTTTCCGCAGATTAAGATAAAATAAAATAGTAATATGTACGAACATAGAGTTTATTTCTATATTTTCATAGAGCCTTCTCTATTTGTGATCTTACAGGAGAGTTGTGCTTCAGCACCTTCACTGTACATAATGAATGCCCAGCCCCAGTGCGCTTCTCCTACAGACTGGCCCTGTATAATGTATATATTATGCATATATACACAGCCCTTTTAGTTAGAGAAACATGAAAGTATTAGCCTCTCTGAATGAATAGTAAACTGAGAGAATTAAAACAAGGACTCTCCTCCGAAGTCTTCCGCCAATTATCCATTTAGTGAATAAAACCCAAAGATTTGTTTTGCAAGTCTAGACATCCAATTCTTCCTCAGACACAAAATGCCAGTTTTGCAACAGGTACCAAATTAAATGCAACCAGACTACAGTAATTGTTATGCATAATTGTGCCCCCATAAGAAATAAATCTTAAATGTCCACATGCGATTTGAATTTGCAATGTACTCTTAAACCTTTTGGATCAAGCTGGTTATTTTCAGACATCAAACCCACTTTTTTTTTAAATGTCAAGCAAAACATGAAGTTCAAATGTTTCCAATTGACTTCTCCGACACTGTATAAAAATCAGTTCCATATGGTTTGTTTATTTGAGGGAATATGTTCAATGGCAAGATGTATATATATTTTTTAAAAATATTTAAAAATGGTGTACATGTGCTTTTATACAAGTTCGCAGCTTAAGTTGTCCAGGACCGACTGGGCTAATGAAAAAGTCAGTGCAGAGAGTAGTCTATTCTATCCACCTGTCTGTCTGTCTGTCTGTCTGTCTCTCTATCCACCTATTTATCTATCTGTGCAATCTTTCTCAATACAGACATATCAAAAAAAGTCGATCTGAGCCATATAGCTGGTCTATGTCGGAAGTCCTACGCCAAGTGCAATATTACGGAACGCAATGATAAATAAGAGTGACAACTGCTTCTTAACTGTTATTAAACATTATTATTCCAACGCATTTTCTATGGGTGCGTACAATAATGCATTGTATATAAAATTGGCTTAACGAATAAAAATTAGGATGCATACTAAAAAATTAAATTTTTAATATATTTTTTTATAGAGTCCTAACAAATGGTGCAAATTAAGAGAATTAATGTGTAACCAGCAATTGAAAACTTAAGTATTTTTTTTTTCTTCTTAATTATTTCAAAAAGTAGCTGTTTATGTGTGGCTGTAATGATGAGGGATTAGGGAACACAATGTCAAAACTACTTATTGTCCACAAACAGTTAGCTAATGGCTATTAAAAACTCATGCTATTATCTAAATTTGCCCAAATGAAAAAATGCCAGCTGCTATTTATCTCAGGCATTGGGAAACAAAATACGTGTTCACATGGCATTAAAGTAATGCGTAATATTTCTTTTATTTTATCAAGGTCGCTAATCTCAGGGGAGCACAGCATATGGTCTGACATCTGTACCGTCCGCAATAATGGAAAACCATCATAAGGTTTACCAAGTTCTTTAGGGTTCAACAACTGCTTCCCTGGGCCAAAGCATAGCTCATTATTTTGTTCTCTTCATTCCACTAGAACAGCTCCTGGCCTTGACAGTAAACGTGGATAATTGACGTGAAAGTTCTCAACCCTGACTGCCCAATCTTCTCATGAAACAATCACTGAATTGTTCCAAGGGCCTGTTGACACAACAAACCTTGCACTGCAAATTTTGTGTCTTAATTAGCAAGCGGTGCCTGTCATGCCCGTTAAATAGTGTTAGGTGATGGAGTGGATGGAAGAACAATTAACCGTCCTCCCCAACCATGGAGGACAAAAAACTGCAGTAAGTGGATTTGACAAGTATGTAAAGAGAACTAAATGGAGTTGGCTTATACTTCACACTTGCACTTCACAGGTGGAAAACTGGACCTCTGAGGGCCACTGCTGGGAAGGTTCTCCTTTGTAGTTGTAATTTTCAAGATTAATGAATCATCCAGAGACCAAGAGAGTGAAAAATAAAGAGAAATACAGCAGATTACACATGAAATGTGGCCTTTCCCATCACCGTTCATTAAACCCTTTGCTACACAAACCAAGGTGTTCTTGGTTTGTGTAGCAAAGGTATTTTGGGTAGTGGGTACAAATATTGAAAGTTTCTTGCTGCTGCAAGCTTTACAAGGGAACTGACATATAAAGTGCCACTTCTTTGTCACTGGAGGCCGAGTGGACAATGCTCAATGGTATCTCCGTACAATACCATTCATGCCTGCCTACCTCTGCCCATGTGTCAGCTGGTTCATTTAATACACTATTTACAATATCTTTTTTTTCTTATTGGGGAACCAGTAGATTTTATATCTATGGATTGAAACCTGGAACATAAACCCCAACTACTATGAAATAGAGGCAATGATACTTGCTATAGTCTTACTTACTAGCAAAGTGGTCCACTCAACCAACAAATAGATTGTAAGCATGCAAGAGCAGGGCCTTCTTCTCGTTCTGTTACTGGCATCTTAATTGTCTTGTTTATTTTCACTAAACCCTATTGTAACATTGATACAGAATCTGCTGGTACTATATTAAATGTGATATAATGTTACAAAGCTTAAACTTGCAAGAAATGTAGCTCAACTAACCTTGAAATGCCTCCCCTTTTTATAAAGTGCTACCATGTTACTCTTTGCCCCGTAAATGTTTCGCTAAATCCCATATCAGGCAACCCAAATAAAACGTTTTTTTGTAGCATATATTATCTTATATTAAAAAATAATATGTCTGTACTTCCCATTGCTCTACAGAGTGGTACTGGGTCAGAACAGTTAAGACCTAACCCTGGCACATCAACCTCTTTGACTGGGTGCCATCTTCATTAGACTGGGGCTGGTAAGTAGCATAGAACATGTCTCAGTGAAAAATGACCGGAGAACTAAGAAACAGAAGCAAAGTTATCCATACTCAATAGTTCATTCGACTGGATTTGTCACAATCCTGATCGCTCCATCAGTGAAGGGGCTCAGCTGTCAAATGTACATGTTTTATGGTATTCTGAAGCCTGCCCATAAGATTATCATAAACAAGCAGTAGAGGCAACATTCAAGAAGACAGAAGTAGAAGCTGTAGAGATAATTACAACAAAGTATTTGGTAATGCTTTTACTGAGTGTGAAACGTAGCCCACAACAGAGCTCATGGCCTCAGGGGACAGCTCCTTAGTTTCTCAAACCTTCAGATTAATGATTGATGGGGCTGCAATGCAAGAGTAGAGTATGTTTCAAAAAAACAAAGTACAAGGGAAAGTTGTGATCACTGCCGCAACCTGTCTTCATTCATTGGAGATTCTCTTCGCAAGTTAGATTGAGTGTACATGATCTAAAGATGTGGCTCATTCTTGACTTCCAAGAATGGTGCTTGCATTGTGATGTAAGCATCATGTCACATGACTTAAATATGACGCACATGATTTAACTAGCCACAAAATGTCTAGGAAGCTATTGTTTTGAATACAGACAAAAGTTTTGGCTGACCTCTGGTAACTACCACAGACCTGATACAATTGCCTGAGAACATTTGGTATAAGTAATATCTGCATTTGTAAAAACGATATATTCACATTGTACAGATTAAATATGTATGTATCCTGTATGATGCAAGACATCAGGGCTTTTGTGTTAAAACATGCTTTATTGTTTCACAAGACAGAAAAAAATCTAAGTAATCTTAATAAAATAATATACCGGTACATAAAAAAGTAAAAAATAATAAAAACAGAGAGTAAGTGATATAGTGTGAGAGACAAAAAGTGAGAGAAGGAGACGGAATAGAAAAACACAAGTGATATCAGGGAGTTAAACCAGGCTTTCCTCCCTACTGAAACCTAACAGCCAAGAAAGTAAAGGAAAACAAATTTTGTTTTTCTTTGCTATGAGTTACAGTGTTGATTTATGGAACCAGAACACAGACAATTTACTGCCGATCTACATACACTGGATCACATTTTTTTCTTTTGTCAATCAATATAAAATGAAAACATTCTTGAGAATAATTTTCAGCCCAACAGTGAACTTGAGCAAGTTGGTTGATATGATAACAAATGCTGTACAAATGTCTCATAATCTGCCACTCATTAGCAGCTTTCGTCATTAGTGGTGGCATCTAAGGTGCCCCTCGCTCACCATTTTCCCGTGCAAACACTGAAGGTGTCAATGCTATACATGTAATATATGTGTGTGTAAGCATGTGTGTGTTTGTATGTGAACATGAATGTATAGGCGTAAGAGTCTGTGTATGGGCATGAATGCGCACATGTGTGTGAACATGAATGTGTATGTGTGAGACAGAGTATGTGTTAGCATGAATGTGTAAGTGTGTGCTAGTATCTGTAAGCGTGGGTAAGGGACAGACAGGGTCACTAGGCATTACCTAATCCCCTGGGGCCAGAAAGTGCCAGCCCTCCTCTGACCCCACTTCTCCCGGTCACTGGCCATCCCAGGAAGATGTCCTGAAAAACCTAAAATTTTGGAGCTATAAAACAGAAGTACTTAGTAACCTCTTCTCTCTGACTGGCTGACTGTTGTACCATTATATAATTTTTTAGAGCTGGTGCAGAAATCAGCAAATAAGAGGATATAAGTCTGTCCAAAGATACCATATATATATATAGGTCATATAAGAACATACTGTACATTGTTTTGCAAGACGTAGGCAGAGATTAATCATAAAAATATCTTACAATCTATTGTAAAAAATGTTAACACAACTGACACCTAGTAATACATAATAGCAGGCCCGGACTGGCCACCTGGCACACTAGTGGGCAATAAGGTCACGTACATACTGATACTGAGTATATCTAGCCAGTGGCCGCACACACGTTATTATATGGCCGCTGGCCTTAAAGTGCCAGGGCCGCTTAGTCATCACCACTCTTGGGTTTACATGGATAGATAGATAGATAGATAGATAGATAGATAGATAGATAGATAGAGATACAGTCTGGCTAAAAGGAAAAGTTCCGGTGTAAGCAGCTCACACAAACCTAAAGTTCTCAAAAATCCTAAAAACAAGATCAAAATGAAATAAGATGAGAATTAAGTAGCTGTCAGACACCACTTATTAAAGTTATGGCCCAATACAGGAAGAAAACAACCCATTAAATATCTTCCCCGGGTTGTAAAATAACTGTTGGACACAAGAACTTTTGTGAGCTGTAATTCCCTAAGGAAAAAAAAAAAAGAAAAGAAAAAGCTTTTACAATCTTTCATCTCAGCTTGAAAGCAGACATAAAAAGGCTGCTTTCTAAAGTACTAGGTGCTCGTGAGCTGCCACTAATAATGTCACCATGTCTGTTTTTAAACCTGGATAGAAGGCAACTTAAAACCACAAGGGTTTAAAAATGTCTTTATGAGACTTTTTAACTAAACGCGCTGCAGAATAACCGGTCTGTGGCTAAACCCAGTACAATGATCAAGGGATAAGAGCCCCGGTTACTTTAGGAAAATTCCTGATTAACCCTTTAATTGCAAAATAGTTCGGCAGTTTGGTACATGGAGGGTTAAGCCTCATATACAAGACAAGCTAAGTTTACCATGAACTGCACAAACATAAAGGATTTATTTACAGAGTGATTTAGTTGGACATTTTGAAACGGTTGCAGAACAAAACCCTGCAATTGTAACTTGATAAAGAAAAATGAGTTTCATAAGAAATAATTACTGATTCATTTATATTTTTGTCATTAAAATTATTAGTTAGATGTAAGTTGAGTTTAGTTGCCTTTTGTAGCAGGGTCAAACCTCCCCCATATATTTGCATACCTTCCAAATATTCCGCTTTCCCTGGGTCAGTCCCAATTTTTGGGTGCTCTCTGTTGATGCCACCCAGCTTCTCTTACGCTGTATCCCTCCTACATAATCTTCTCTAAAGACCCGACCCCCTCCCCTCCTTAAATGTATCCAATATACAAAATGTATTTGTAGACTTTGTGGATTGCACACGAATCCCAGGTAGGTGACAGCACTGTACACAAAATACCATAAGCCAAGCAACATAAAACTGGTTTGATGACATCATACTAAAGAAACACGAGCTAGGTTGAAATTACGCACTTGCACAAGGTCACTGGCAGATCAGCAGCCTTCTTTTAACACAAAACAAAACAGAAATCAGAAGCGCTCAGCCAAACGTGCAAGAATTCCATTCGAATTAGGTTGTCACAGCCTCAATACATACAGAAAAGGAAGGGAACCTCTTTGCCAACCAGGTATCCCATACATGTTTGGCACTGGAAGGGTTAATGTGCACTGTCTAATACAGTTTCTCAGAATGCATAAAATAACTCCATAAACGTAATACAGAATGGATACACTCAGGGTGCAAATTTTAACTAACTTTACTGTCTACACTGTAGTGGCTATATGTTGTTATTATTATTTATTGTTTTATGCTCCACCTCTTCCTCTTTGAGCTCCACCTCTTCCTCTCTCTATATTAAGCATATGGTTGAACTAGCACATGGTCAGTCCATGATGTGATCAGGAACGCCATGCCAAGGCTTCAACCGCTGTTACTGGACATTTACCCACCATTGGCGCCAGACAGTGCCAGCGTACATTTTAACACATCCAGCCTTGCTGATAATGGGAACTGTAGTCCCAGCGTCCATCTGCACCCAGTCAGGAAGGAGGCCATAGCCACAAGTCATGATCAGTCTGCAGGGGCGGAGCCAAAAAGGGGCAGAGTTCCCTCTCAAGGTTGAGCTGCAGCCTCCCAGTTATAATATTTGTGGGCGGCACCTCCCAATAATCATTGTGGGAAGCACCTCCCACCAAAAAGGGTGGGCGGGGTTCAGTTATTTTTTAGGCGGGTAGCGGCCTCTGAGCGGGTGTGGGGGGGGCTTTTTATGCTGCCTCCCTGTAAAGTGCTGCCCTAGGTCTAGTCAGCCTAGGCCAAGATAGAGCCCTGATCTATATCCCTTCTATTAGGATCAGATTCAGGCTTCTGAGAATTGAAGACTTTTTAGTGTTCGGAATTTAATCTTTTCAGAACTTTTTTTCGAGTTTGTATAGCAACCACCTATCAGTGCCTGCCTTTGTCAATCATGACAATTAAACGTTTAGGTTTGGGCATTAATCATTACAAGGAATCATGATTCTAATCCTATGATTTAAAAGTGTTAAATTCAGTAGGGTAGGTTAAGCCTTTCAAATGTCACATGAGTGCAAAAAGCTTTGAGAAAGAGTGAAAGCCACATTTGAATCGATTCTTGTTGCTTTATAAGGGAAGGGAATGAAAGATATTAAATCTTCAAGTGGTACTCGATAATTAAGTAAATTTTAGGCATAGGTTATGTTGCCATATAAACAAATCAAACAGCTGTGTAAGAGCTCATCTGGTGTTGATATGCAAGTGTAAAACACACTCAGCATGCTATAGCATATCATAAACATTTGAGGAAAATTGCCAATACATTTCTCAATGCTGTACGATGTATAGACACAATATACAAATGACCGCAGCGCAAGATTCAAAAGGGGCTTTGTTTTAGATGGGCAAGATTGTCCTTAAAATACATTATGTAATTCCCCACGGCTAAAATTCCCAAATATTTAAACATTTCTGCTTTATTCGTGGACCAGATTGACCTTTGCTGAATGGAGCACAAAAAGAGCAAAGGTCCACGTTCATAAGGGTTTGCAATCTCTTATTAGCCGTCAATCTTTGTTCACATCTTAACAAGTCAAGCAGTTACATTGGTTAAAGATAATCCAGGGTGTATTAGAAAGCCAGAAAGGTCTATTCACTAAACAAAGAGTTAACAAGAGTTAACCACAGTAAGCATCTGCTGCAGGACAAGTATGATGTCATACAATATACAGCGCCATCTCAGACCTTCTTGCTGGACAAACATGCTATTTATTTTTCGAATTCAATATTCAAATTTAATAGTAAACCTAGAAAGTAAAACGGCAACTCTCCTTTTAGTGAATGTACCCCAAGGTAGGGGTTGGCGGGCAAGTTTTTCAAGATGGGCAGAATTTGCCCTGCCCATTATATAGATGGGATGACTTTCAAGAAATATTACTAAGCATGCATTATTTAAGGGGCAACAAAGCTGTTCTTGCAGCATAATTTCACTTCCTACGAAACAAATCCCAAAAAGACAGAGCTAAGAAAAAATAAATAGTTTTTCTAAAAAAGAAAAAAGAATCATAACTCTCTAAACACATCCAGTTAAATGAACAGAGGATCACGTTGCCCAGCACCTAAAGATTCCCACCAGTTGCGTGACCTGTCGGGAGTTCCTACCGTTACATGTGCAGGTGTCTGACAGCTTCACACGCTAAGATAAAGGGTGTTTAATGGCAGGAGCCATCTTCAGCCATCCATGGCATCAGAAACAGATGCTTCCATAGAACAATCAACACCTTTTACAAACTGGCCAGTGTTGTAATACCTTTTTTTGGTTTAGTTTTGTGCATTAAATACATTGGGCAGTAAAATAGCCATTTACCTGTTTTTTTTAAAACAACTGCAACAAAATAAGCATCCATTTCTACTGCAAAAACGCAAAAAGATATCTTGAAATTCTGCATGTTTCAATTTATTATAATATATTATATTCTATATATATATATATATATATATATATATATATATATGCAACTGAATAAATTCTGAATATAGTAATAATTTTATGAATTGTATTATATTTTATTTTTTTTGTAGTTAATTAGATGCCGTTTTTTAAAACAAATAGTTCTTTCCTTTCCTAAAATTCACAGGGCAGTTGAAATGCCCCCCCCCCCCGACCTACAAAAGGCTCTTTCTTGGCTGGAATAGATAACCTGTGTTGCGTATGTGTGTCTCTGTGTTGCTTTAACAAAAAAAAAAGCATACAGTACTTGTAATAAAACCAATGGTGTCTTCAATAGGAACTTTTACTGGAAACCAAACATACCATTAGCTTGTCAAGCTACGCCAAGTGAAATAATGTGCAGCTGGGAAGTGGCGCATTCTGAAATGGAAAACTGTTACCCCTTAACAGAATATTTCCTTGGAGAAAATTCAGTGTTAGAGGTAGCAACAAACCTGGTTATTCATGAGCCGAGTCATATAGAGGTCAGCAGAGAGACCTTGATTAAACTATCACACATTACAGGAAACGCCGCCTGCCTACCAGTGTTAAATACCAGAGGTCTACCTGACACCTTCTCCACTAAATCAACTCCGCTCAATGGAGTCTGGCTGGAAACGCGTTTTCCTTGTGACATATGTAGAGCAAGAAAAAGAGGAAAGGGCACTAACATTCCTAGAGTCATTTCATTTCACGCGTCCCTGCCAAAAACTATACAATCGGGGTCAACGGTCGCACTCGTTTCAAATGTAAGTGGGAATAATTTTGGCGGATTGGCTTGAATATGGGAAATAAATGCATAGAACTCAGGAAAGCTCAATCACATTTGATAATGGCAATCATTTTCAATAATGGCAGCCAAACCCAGTGGAATAAGTTTAAAATAATGGCATATAAATTTATTTATTTTTGATACGGGGCCAATTCTTCATCGGACAGATTCTGCCTACAGAATGGGAGTTTTATACCAAAGGTAAGTAGATGGAAACAAGCTGGCAATCTCATTATAGTGATATATATTGTACAGGTCCCGGCCGTTTGGCACACACAGCAAACATCTGGTCCATATCTGTAGGATGCCATTCATCTTATTTCTATGTGAGCACAGAAGAATATCCAGGTGGCCCAGGCTACCATCAAGGATGCCCAGATACCCTAAAGCTGCCACTAGGTCACCAATACTGTGTCGCTCACACACAGCCACCTTCCTTGTGGGTCCATATTTCCAAAATCATTAACATACTTCAATACTAAAGGAATGTCTTCAAAATTGAAAGTATGAAATCAATTAAAAGGGTGTGTGTCTACAGAAATATACTAAAATCATAAGGGTAATAAGGCGGGGGGAAGATAAAAATGTTTTTGTAAAAATGCAGAACAAAATAGGGTTACAGATAAACAATATTTTAAAAAAGTCACAAATTTCCTTAGTTTGGCATTTAGCTACTCGGATGTTAACGTAACCGCATTAAGTCATTTTTATTGTGTTTGGACATTTGTTTTTAGCGTCTCGGCTTGAGTATTTAACAAATATTAAAAAAAATAAATAAAGCGAGCTGTAAGTTACCATTATTGAAAGTTCCATTATTCATAGATAATGGTTACCATGGAAAACTGGCCTTGTGGTGCTCACCATGGCAAACACGAACGCGCAGAGGGTTCAACATACAAGATAACAAGGGAGGTCATTCAACTGTGTGCACAGCTCTTGGCAGACGGATATCAGCAGAATTCTTCAACAGTCTTCCAAAAAATCGTAGAAAAGACTTCAGACAAATACATTCTCATTTTTTTTGTTGGTGGTGGGGTGGGGGGGGTCCACATATTGTGACTACTTATATCATATTAGAATATCAAATAAAATGTTAACAATTTGAGCACTGGAGTGGCATGTAGAGCTTATGTGGATGTTTATGCAAATGTTTTAAACTTGTATAGAATAGAACTCTTTCTATATCTATAATAAGGTAACATAGTAATAGTTTGTGTTCTATTATTAATGAGAATTGACCTGATGGCATTGGGAAAGAAGCCGTGTGTGAACTTTAGCTGGTGAGCCAAGTCTAAAGGGCTGCCAAGAAAGAATACTGAAGCATGAGGGCCGGTCCGTCTCGGTCAACCCAGACAGGACAGGAGTGTAGGGCCATAGAATAGACTATGGGGTTGAAAGCCCCCAATATCATCCCCAATTCCCTAGTGACACCTGGGGCTCCTTCCTGTGGCTCCCAGCTTCCTTTCAATACCATTGAACATTCACAGGTGGCTCATTCCTTGTGGCTTTGCTCTTTATATCAGGTTTGTGGCCGGGCTTCACATGCCTTTGCATTCCGTGACCCTACAAAATAACGTGACCCGTCCGCACTATTAGCGCTAAATGTTAAATTGCCCCAGGCCCCACACCCTACTGGGGACAGCACAACAAAGTGCTGGCCATCAATTTCTCAAGTTTGCACTGAGATTATTAATTACTTATTCCCATTCAGTTTTTCTTCATTAGGAAAACAGAACACAAACACAAAAAAACACAAGTTACTTCCTTATGTTTTTGGTCATACTCGTTATCCATATTATTCTAGTTAAGCTGGAAAATGAAATTGATATGAAAAGAAATATGAAAAGTAAGCATGTACACATTGCTGAATTCTATCTAGATTTGCTTTGATTCCTTACGTTAATTATAAACAAGATTGCTTTCAGTACTATTGATTTTAATATCTTTTAATAGCCTGGATTATTTTAGTGAATTCCCAGGGTTTCACAGAGTAAGTCTCATTCTGTTATTGGTGGATACAATCAGGGTGCCAATACCAAAAATACTAAAAAAAGATAATAAGATTTTTTTTTTTGGTTTAATTTATCATTTTAGTGCACATTAAAAATCAATCTGATGTATAATTAAATTGCCGTGGTCATCTATGCATCAACTAGTCTCTTTTGCTTTTAGCTGAAGAAGAGAAGGGAAGCTGGTATTGATCATTTCAGAATTCCTGCACCATCATCAATACTAAATAGCTCATCTTAAGGCCCGCTTGGCTGCTCAGAGATCCTACTGGCAGACACGACTACGATACTAAAAGACTGAAGGGCAAAAAAGCTGACTCCAGCTAAGGTCTCCATATTGTCTAATCATTTAAAAGCATTTTGCCTGCGTCTATAGCAGTTTTACAGAACTCCCCCCAACGCATGCACTTCAAAGGGGGCTCCAGACAAACCCAGAACCTGGGTCGATGAATCCATTCCCATTTCGGACTGTCATCCTGAATCCGTGCTCCGGTTAGAATTTCTCTTAAAGCAATATTATTATTAGACGTGCTTTCTTATACTTTGTTTTGAGAAACATAAAGTCTCTTTTGGTTTTTGAACCTGGTCTCTGCATCTAACATGAACTGTTTGTTAACACTCCTGGGTGGCTAGTAAACCGGACAGTAAAATTAGGACACTTTTTTTCGGTGTTGTTTTACCATTCCTCTTAATTCCAGAGTTAATGTAAAGAGGTTTACCAAGTCCAGTTGCTAGTCTGTGGCTTCACTGTGAAAAAAAGTAGCACATTTTGTTCTGTAGAGTGAAGTTATTTAGCAATTTGACACAAGGCTGCAGAGGCTTTATCTCTTTTTGTTAAGTAGAGAAGTCAATAAAAAATGATGAGAAAGATTTACATTAGAAAAAAAAGTCTTGATCCAAGATCAAAGAGCTAAACAATAAAGCCGTCTTTGTTCATATTTACCAAGAGTACCAATATTAGTGGCGGGCAATGTGTATATATAGTATTATATCTTATATAATATTATCATCAATATATAATAATATATATATATTCTTACAACACAGGTGCTAGCCTCCCTATCCTGTATAAAGTGTACTAGAGCCGTACCATCCATTAAGGCATCAGGTGCGTCTGTAGCTCAAGAGCCCCTAGGCATGTGCCCAGAGCCGGCCTTAGGTGTTCTGGCGCCCCCTGTGCGGACTACTCCTCTGGCGCCTCCCCCATCCCAAAAAAAGAAAGGAATAAAAACTTGTAACAAAACTCCCCTTTCTCACTATCTATCCCCCTGTATCACTATCTACCACCTGCAGTGGGAGCGGGAGGCGTCCGTCTTCCCGTGGTGC
>VKOC01017516.1:0-117350 GCA_009364415.1 Spea multiplicata | reverse complement strand
TGGCATATCAGGGGGCACAGTGGCATATAGGGTATATAAGGCATATGTGGGGATGGCGGAGTGGCATATCTGGGAGACAGTGTGGCAAGCCTGGGCTCACACGTGCATAACTGAGGGGGGGGCAGGTTGGAAAATAAAAACAAGAAATGCATTTTTATTAGTTTTTTTATTCTGCTGTTTGTTTTTAACATCCTCTTTGTTAAATTATTTTAAATAAATGAAAAATGTCCGTTAATTTTTTTATCCGATTAATCGAAAAAATATTAATATTATATTATATTAATCGGGCCAACTAATGGATTATGAAAATAAACCTTAGTTACAGCCCTAGTAAAATGCTCCAAAATAGCCTCTTATTGCCTGATGTTCGTCTACAGTAATCTAGCAAATGCAGCTATTATAAATACAACAAAACTGGAAGAAGACTTTAAACTTGAAAGCGCTCTACTTTTTTTCTTCTTTCTTTTAATAATATTGAGATGTTGGTGATGAAAGCTATGAAGTCATCTTCAAGTAGAAGACTTTGAAAGGATGTGTTATTTTTGAGGCTATATATCTCATGCACAATGTTCTTTCCTGTGTTGTTGTCTTGCTACAGCTATATGCATCAAGCTAATAAAAACAAGAATTTGAATGCATTGCTTGAAGCTTTAATCTTTAAAATTGCAATATGAGAGCTGGTTTGAATGACATTGTTTTCTTTGACTACACTGCTAGTCCTGGACTTGTATGCAGTATAAATACCGTTTGATTTGGAAGTGTATATACTAGTGTTCTTTTACCTTTGTAAACTATAATTTATATTACCATAGTTTAAAAGCTATGGGGGAAAAAACAACAATTCAAAGTTAGTATGACTTTGCTGATCAGCTGGCCGAGAATGCCATTTGCTGTCATCTGTCTTGGACCTCTGCTTTGAGGGACAGTGTGTAGACCTTTAGTCCTCCACCAGTTCTGGGGTGATTGCACAAAGTTTCAATGCCTTCACGTGATTCCAACATACCTTGGACCTTACTGACAAATGCTATGCAAATCTATTGTGTTTCTTCGAACACCAGAATAATTTTTAGCCTTCTTGTGCATCAGTGTTTTAGACCGCAGTGCATTGGACGTCCCTCAACGCATTGCATGTTGTAGTTTAAAAAGATTTGCTTCAAAGCCAAATTGATTGGAAATGTGATAGCAGATCAGGGTATGTTACACCTTATTCTTGATCTAGTATTTCCTTGGAATGTATTCCTTTATGCAGAATGGAATTGTAGTCTCTCTAACAAACTAGCTTTGTCGTGAAACACTTTCACAAAATATTCACACACAACCCAAAGAAAAAGACCCTTTTGCAACACGTTATTGCTTGGCGTTGTCCAAAGCAAAGCTTTCACACTACTTGTGGAGAATTTCCCTCATACCCAGCGAACAAACTTTGGCAGGAGAGTTTGGTTATTTTTTGCATTGCCTTTGGAAGTGGATATCTGTGGAAACTGAGTATAGAATGTTATCACACTCTAATAAGGAAGATTAATATAGTTGTATTGGTCCAACAGAAAATTGTCTTTTTAGTAGAAGGTGTTGATGTGTGATTCAACATGGAAGATCCCTGTGATCCATTTTCTACTATGCTAATGCAGTAACATATATCACCTTCTACTAAAAACTTAGACATATTACCCACAAGAAATGTATGGATTTCAGTGAGGTATTGCATCTAAATACCTCATGTAGCAAAATGACATTGACAGACCTGATCAATGGAAGAACAGCCGTGCAGTCAGTTGCGTTTGATTGTTCCTCAATGAAATCACCGAACGCTAAATCACTAACATTTTACCTATTTTTTTTTTTTTGCAGCTTGACCAAAACTATTCCAAAACCCCCAACAACACCTGTAAAACTAAAAAAAGTCACCACTTTCCAAGAGTTTGAAAGCACTACAAGTGATGCCTGGGACGTTGGTGAAGATGATGATGAACTGTTGGCCATAGCAACCGAAAGCTTGAATACAGATGTAGTGATGGAAACTGCCAACAAAGTCATCCAAAATCACACAAAGTTACAAGAACAGAACAAAAGCCAAGAGATACAAGAAGTGGAAGTTAAAGCTGTGACACATGTAGACGGCGACAATAAAATTGTTAAGTCAGCCAGTGAAAGTCAGATCCCCTCATCAACTGGTATGTGTTTTAACAGTTTTTTTCCATATATATATATTATAATATATATATATATATATATATAGTTTCAATTATTTCAAATACAATTTAAATGTTCATTCCGTGTACCTGGTTATGTTGAAGCAAATTAAGCAGTTCCCTTTGTCGTTCTTTCATTACAAATATTTATTGCAGCAAGCATCCACATATTACTCTGGTTATTTCATAATTGGTTTTGGATTAGGCGTTTTTCTATGTTTTTCCACCTCCAGTGATGATTGTTGTATGGACCCTTGTGTGCTGCATACCCCCCTGTTTAAGCTGGACATTATAGTTCTCCTTATGATTCCCAAAAGGTCATTTCAGGATCACTTGGAAAATGCAGGCTATGTCAGGGAAAAGGTCTTGATAGATTGTGTACCTTGGCCGACGGTGGATACGTTATGTGAATGGTTTCTTATGGTCAAAGAAAAGTCTTATAAACCATTGACTGCAAACATCGTACCTTTCATGCACACAGGATTTAACTTTTCTTCAGTAGTCCCATCTTGTTACATCCAATTTTTTATCGTTTGTTAGAAAAAAAATCAGTGTTGCTATGTGACTTCACACTAAAAGTAGGAGAAGGCCAAACACGGATTAGCCATCAATAATGATTACCCTCTACTCATTAAGTTCACTTGTAACAGTAGGAAAATCCTGAAAGTCCACACGTTGGTATTTTGTAAATGGTGCTCTGCAATTCCCACAGTATCTGTTTTGAAAGTTAGTCACTGCTTGGGTTACCAGCCCATTTTACGTCACTAAATGTTGTGAAATGTTATCTTGCGGTTTTGTCGCAAATTTGTTTGAAAAAAAATTTAAATATTGTATCTAACTCAGTTAAGACAAACTAAGGGATTTTTTTTTGGTTATCTGTTCTTCTAACCATGTCCTGTAAGGTCCTAAGGATTTTCACACTTCTTCTGCTATCTGGGTTGATTTATTGTGACCGTCCAGAAATTAGCGGAAGACAGATTCACACATCTGCAGAGACTTTCACGTTGAGTCATAAATGTTTATGTCCAAATCTAAAGCTTTTACAGCAAGCCTATCAAAACACATATTTTTCTCCTGTTAGCCGGCGCCATTAGACATCCATTCGGATGAAGATTAACATTTTGTTCGTGAGTATAAATAGTATGTTCAGCGTTCCCACCAAACAGATGCGGCGCTTCCGTTACTTGAGATTATTGTAAAATGTACTATTATTCTAAAGCCTGCATAACGAGTAGACACACTTAATTTCTAGCTATGTATTATAATTACAATTACGTGTATTCATTGTGGAATGCATCATGTGTAAGTACAGCATGTCTAAACTCATCCTCCTCAGCTCCCTGGCTAAAGGACCTACACATCAAACCTTTTTGTATTATTCCATTGGGAAATAATTATATGTGCCCATAAGTACCCTGGTGTTTGAATATGCATGCAAAATGAAGAAAATTTTAATTGCAGACATTTTTATGCCTGATGAAACAAAAACAAAGTTTTACTAGTTTTTTTTTTTTACTGCCAAATGTTAAAATAATACAATAATAATTGACAGGGTTCGACAAACCCTGGCGCCCAGAGTTTTGCAGGGCTGCCATCGTGAATCTGGAGCCCTATGCTTTCCCGTGGTGTGTAGAGGGGTCTGCGAGGCTCCCGCCGAGGGTCACGTAATGCACGTTACCTGACCTTGACCTACTAGTTTGTTAGCTTATTTTGAACAGGGCTCTCTTCAGCATTAGTTTCTGTAAATCCAAATTATAATGGGATGCAGCACTTTTTACTCATTGTATAGCACTCTGGAATATGGTGGAGCTATATACATATCTACGGATACTGTGGATCCATTAAAAATAAACCGGAATTCTTTTTTGTAAGGGTTTTTATATCTACACTATTTATGTACACCGTGATTTATGCAGGCATTGTTATAACTGCCATTGGAATTATAAATATATTTTTATTCCTCCCTTCTAGGTCGCATTTATTGCCTTCAAACATTGATTTTTTAGAAGGTTGAACATAGTTGACTTTTGTATTTATTTTTTCAGCCATACTAGCTGTGTAACTATATGTTTAGTTTTTATAATTTCCCTGAGATATACGAGTACACATTAAACCTACGCGTAATAATGAGAATCTGCACGGATTTATTCTGTTGTAGCCATCGTATTATCGTTTTACATCTGTGGCAAGCAGTGAAATTGTTTCTTCTTGTCCCTTTTGATTTCATTTTAATTAAAACAAAAATTATTACTCTAAGAAGCTCGCATTAGAGGCCTGTAAGGAGCCTTTTGTATTGATTCTGTAGCGTTACCAACTTGCATACACTCTAGAACAGGCAGTCCAAACTCATCAAACGACTTTTGACACGGAGCTCAGCTGCATCTTACAATGCCCAGGCTAAACATAACGTGGATATGAACTCATGCCAAAGCCAAGAATCACTATGACATTGTAAGCCAATGCATCACACTTTAATATGTTGCAATTAAAAGAGAAAAACACAAGGAAACAAGACCTCCCTAGATAAAAAGACAAATCAGATGGCAGCATGTATAATAGTGGTAGATATCGATGAGATTGAACCTCAGCAATGAATGTTTATAAACACTTTCTTCTGTATGTGTGTAATACAGGACACTCCTGAAAGGCCATACGATGCTTATGGTGGTTTACATTAGGTAGTCTGTTAAGGTAGTAGAGTGCAACGGAAGGCAATGGGTGAAACTAGACATTTTTATGGCCTCACAGTACACAAGACATATTTACTATCCCCCTGGATATATCATACGGGACACCTGGACATCTAATGCTTTGGATAGAAAATCATTGTTTTCACTTGACTTTGCAAGCTCGCTTGTCTTGACGAGTAAATCATAATTTTTTTCACTTTAACAACTATGAGGTAAATTTCCATAGTCGGGAGGCGTTTGAACTTGATACATGTGGTAAATATCAACCCTAAGTAGTTGTTAAGTTGGTCACATGTATATTTGATCCCGTTTGTAATTGGTATCAATGTATTCAAAGTAGATGGTAACCTTTGCATGTTATCAATATATATATATATAATAATATATATATATATAATATATATATATATATATATATATATATAATATTTGTGTATTCACTACTTCCTCAGCTGATGGATATTTGTGTAAACTACAGATGTCGTAATCCCCCGCCATCTTTCACCAATAACCGTCCAGCAGCTCTCCAGTTTCTCATGTTTTATCTCCCAGAAGTGTTGCATCCCTTGAGATCTCTTTCTGTATTGGGGTACCAGTTCAGTTGGGGGATGCATGTTGATCCCAACGAAGTGTCTGTATTCATGTTTAAAACTGTTACCACCTGAAAGATAGCATAGCTGTGTCAAAACACGAAAAAGACTGTCCCAGCCATGTATAAGGAAATAAAATATATTTTACTGGCCTGTATTTTTGATCTATTCCAATCTCACCCTGTGTGTGCTGCTTCAAAAAGAGGTCACAATTCAGCAAAAAAAAGGGACAAAAACATGGACGCGGTTGCACTTCTTTGTTTGCTTCTGTAAAACTCACCATATTTTTTTATATGCTGTACAATGGAAGAGGTGGCAGCCAAATGGATCTAATTGCATTTTCTGCCTTACATAAGCGAACAGAAACGCATAATTTTTTTGTACCTAGTCCTCAGTTTTGTCCCAGACATCGATATTAACAGCTTGTAGTACCTGCGTAATTACTGGAAGGCCAAACTGACTCTATGTTTACACACACACATATACCATATACAGTGTGTGTGTATATATATATATATATATATTTATATTTGTGTGTGAATATATATAATTTTATATATATATTTTGTATGTATTTTTCTTTGAGGAAGCTGTTAGCAGAGCTTTGAAGTTTTTCTTGGCACTTTGTGTGGCAGTGTTTGAGGTCTGTGCATGTCTATCTTGAAATATGAAGCATAACTATTGCCATGCTTTAATTTTAAGAATTAAAACTGTTTGTTTTCATTGTTAAGAACAGAAGGCATAGTGGAAATTTAGAAGCACAAATAATACAAAATAGTAAGTCCTCTTATTTTCCAAAAGTGGCGCTTCAGAATTCATAAAACGGTAGTCAGGGGTCCTTAGTGTGTTATCTAGGAAAATCTCTTTCATAAGACAGACTTGGGTAGCCGAGTAACCCACAATGTCGTCGCTTTGTTTTTAAGAGGAAGAGCTCCGCTTTAACACCTTTTTAAAGGCTAAATTAACAAAATACCCACTTACTGTTGAATGTAATTGTTTGATGTTTACTATCATGCCTTAGAGAGAAGTTTACTTGCATTTTGCCCTTATGTGCGTGAGCCAAATTTACTGGCATTATTCTGCAATTTCCAGTTTGCAATGAGCGTACACAAAAGTCGGGCTTCACGTAAGGTTGGAATATATTTCTCCTAACCTGTATTTAGTTCGGGACAATTGTCACTTTTTCTAGAGCGGCAAAAAAAGGCAATCAAGATGAAAATTATTTATGCTCCCACTAAGGGTTGCTTGGTACCCTCAAGTAAAATAGTTTATACCCCAATGTTGTTTACAAAGTGGTTTTTGACACGTGAGATTCATCATCCCATCCGCAGTACCGTGGCCTTTATTATCTATCATCTGGGAAGGTGATGTCAGTATTTTGTTCCAGACCCAACATGAAATGTATGCTAATATTTTGTTACAAACATGGCACTTTGACAGAGAACATAGAACATATAGGTAGTTTTTTTAGGTGACAGACCTGCTTTAAAACATTTGCTTTCTGCTAGATAAGTAACATTGGATTCTTTTGTCATTCATGCTACAGGTGAGAGGCATTCTTTGCAGAGGCAGCAGTCAGTCCCTCAGCAGACATATGTTCCATCACTGGCGGACCAAATCATCTCAAGCAATGCTGGTCTAACGGAGAGAGAAGCATTCCGGCTAGAAAAATTTAGACAGCTTCTAGCTGGCCCAAACACTGACCTTGGTAAGTACATCTTGCGCTGCTGATGTAAATAGATTTATCACGCCTGTCAAATAAGCAAGCAAATGGATAGGTCCTTCAGCAATCTTTCAGCGTGCTGGTTTGCAACATGCTATTAATATACAAATAATGTCATGGAGTCATTATGTTGATGCCAGCAGCATTATTGATTCTCCGCTTTTAGGCAAGACCATTTCTTCAAAAGTTGGTATAACTTTGAGTGAGGTGACTCCTTCAAGAATCAAGACATTTGAATGTCTGCGGCTAAGCAGAAATCCCTGGCAGTTATTGATAACTACGGATAAAGTACAGATAATAAAGCAAACAAAAATACACAAATATTATTTTACCTATTATACCAAAATCATTAATTTTTGATTAAATATATTTTCTTTGTGCGTTAATGTAATATTTTCTAAGATTTCTACCTTGGGCCTTTTAATATTAAAATATAGATTTAATGAGCTAGTGCTTGTCTAGCAAAATAATATTTAAATAATCATTCTTGTTGATTTGAAGATATTTTGGATTAACAGTAGTTATTTAGAAGAAAGAAAAACTTACATTGTTACTTGCTAGATATTTGAGCAAAGCTTTTCAAAGATGCTTAATTTTCTTGCAAAAGCCTGGTTCTTTTTAAAGTATAACTCCACTGATTTTTCTTGTAGGTAGAGCCAAAGTTCCCTTTTTGAAAATGTTATGATTTAAATTACAGTGTAGCACGTAAAAGAGATTAAAAGGTTGCCGGCTTATTTAAATGCTCAAAGCCATCACGATCCTATTATAAGTTGAATTGTTACCGGGAATCTACATTTAAATGTAAAAGCTGGTGTTTCTTCTAAAATATAGAGATGTATGTGAGATCTAAGCATTCAGTTACAGTGGTAAATTCTTCCACAGGCTTAGGCTTCCTAAACAATGTGAAACCTTAACCATGATGCACAGACTTGTTCAAAATATGAGGAATGGTATAGTTTGTATAAAACGCTGCATACTTAATGCAAAGTCTTTAAAAGATGAAGGGTGTCAAGGCCTAAGTGTAAGCACATGATAGGTATCTACTGTTCTGAAGAATTTACATTGAAGTAATTACATTTTTAAGGTTGTTCACTAAAAGTATTGACATTATGTCATTAACCCTCAATCTGTTACCTCTTTCCCCATAGCTTGTCTGCCAGGAGGATTGGGTACATGTTCCTGCTAGGCAGGCTCTTATGGTAAAGTGAGGAAAGAGTCTTAGCCTCTTGCTCAGTATTTCCCCCAAATAATGGCAGTGGAGGATCTCTTGGAGTCTCTAGGGCCTCTGGGCTCCTAGTTTAATTTATGTTACAGATGGCTGTAAGAGTTTCAGCTCTGTGTCCGACACTGAATCCCGGCTCTCCTGCAGGAAGGAAGCTTCCTACATTCTTCCTGTTACCGAGAAGCAAAGGGTCTCCTGTGTTCAATGTTGCTGTAGGCATGCAATCTGATTAGGACAACAGCAGAGTGATATCTCATTTAGACAGCTGAAAGTAATATTGAAGTTGGTTATAGAAACGCATGTTTCGAGGCATTCGTTATCCTGTAATTGTTCCATTCGCATGGTTCTGTAACTGGAAAGCCATCAGTAGGGTTATGTACAAACATAACCATTCCCTGTTGAAACTATAACACAGCCAGCTGTAAACTCGAGTTTCAGTTGTGCTGCTCCAAGTTTTCACGTGCAGAGCTTATAATATTTGTGTAAAATGCTTTCAGGCCTATTTGGTTAAGACAGACGTTGCAGGTAGGGGTGTTTCAGACCCTGCTCTTCACTATAAATTGTGAAGCTCTGCTGCAGGAAGAGCTTTGCTTGCCCAGGGTAATGTAGAGTTAAATTAGTTTCATTTCTTCACACCCTCCTTACCCATAAAATATATACATTATACAGGGCCAGCGCTTCTTGTCGGAGAAACTTTAACTCTACAACTCTCTGCCAGCTGTCCCTTTACTGAATAGACCCCATTGGGTTTCACACCGCATAACCTGTGAAAACGGAACATCACATCACAAGTTTTTATATTTCTTTGGCATTTCGATTTTTGACACAATGTATTTTTATTTTATCCTGCTCTCAAAATGTCCCTTCCTTGACTACGCTAGAGCCTTGGTTATCAGTTTAAATTCTAAGAACACATTTTAACATATTTTTTTTCTCTCTAGATGGTTTGTAAGAAAGGTGTCTGTGGATTGATTTTCCCATTGAGATTGCATTGCTAGCTGTTAAAGCAGAGAGATGTGTCTAAATAGACAGGCTGCTGTTATGGGCTGTCATTTACAATACTTGCTATCAGCCACCCTTAAATTCCCCAGATGGTTTATTATTTTTTAGTGATGAAACAACATATCAATGATTTTTTTGTATGTACATTGTCAAAAAAGTACTTTAAGACAAAAAACTGGTACAGTGTTGAGCACCTAGACTTAATTTAACATATTCCGTATTAATTTAATTTATTACATCTTCTCTGTGATGACAGCAAGCGATCACCTCCCTTGTTTATTCTGTGTTCTTTCTTGGCTGTCTAAATGGACCAGTGTGTGCATTAATCACATATTGATGTGTTCCAGACAGACCACCCATTAAGAGATGCATGCTTGGATGCATGTAGCATTACTTTATTTCTAAAAAAAATACACTCTTAATCTATAAAAGGGGCATAGACCTCTTCATCCTAGACATATATTGGTATGCACACTCCCCTACATTTCAGGTATCCAAATTAGGACACCTGTTTTGGGGCATGTGGCAGGAGATGGGGAGAAGCGTGGCCGGTCAAAGAGATGGACACCACCTTACCCCAATAAAGACAAGGAAGCAAAGATACAGTGCCAATAGTCTGTGCTGTTGATTTTTCGACTACCTGAACAGGTCAGTGGAGATGAACTGAACTCCCCCCAACCGGCCCGTGCTGCTTACGCTTTTTCACCACAAAAGGTGGACAGTGGGGCAGTTACACACTGTCTTACAAAGAATCTGTGCCGTTGGGATGTAATGTGGCTGTATAAAACATTTATGTTGTAAAAAAAAAAACCTTGAATAAGAAAGGTTAATTTTGATGGACAACAGAATCTTAATTTTATTGCAATATGTTGCTTTAACACAATTGCAAAATACATATCTAGAGCCATAGAAAATGGATATTAACAGGCTAAGGTTGAGAAGGGTACAATTGCTAATGAAAAGAACAATTTCTTTTAAAATTCTAATTAGTGGAAGATACCAAGCAAAATATTACAGATGTGAATACATTAGTATGACCTACCAATGGTCTTCCTGTTTCACATTTTGAACGTGTCAGAATTAATCTTGTATTACTAATTAAGCCACACAGATTAGGCAATAGAGACGAGCTCACCGTGTGCGCTGTCACAAACCATAATTTAGCTTGTTCTGATGGACATTAAAAATGACCACACTGATATGTTAAAATGGGATAATTTAAGTAAAGTTAATTAATGCTCTTACTGTACAACTAGTGTGGGTGCAGCAGTTTTTTTTTCCCTAGCTTTGCTTTAACCCCTTAAGGACAATGGGTCCCTAAACCCATTGAAAACAATGCATTTTGAGCCCGTACCTATACGGGCTTTGTCATTAAGGGGTTAAAGCCTTATGTGATGTTTGCTGTCATGTTGTGAAAATCATTTGGGAATTAGCAGTCACAGTCAGATGAGCTTTGGGAGGGTATCAAATGCAGCCTGACATATATTTTAAGGCAGAAAGATCTGAAATATTCATTGGGAAAATGCACCAATTAAACACTGCAGTTAGTGAGACGATCGATCAAACGGGCTTAAAAGGGTCTGCTAAATGGTCTTATTGGTACCGTGGCATACACGTTGGCTAGAAGTAATGTCAGAAACGGCAATGGAACATAGATTTAATAACGGCACATTATTTGTGGAGGACAAGCTAATTTTTGTTGACTATAATGTTTCTATGTGCAACGAAGTGCATATGTCTTGTGCAGCTCTGTTTGTGTGTCTTATGGTCTCTTGTGTAGCGTTCTGTAAAATTAAATAGGTTTGTTTAATTGCTACTTGTCCCAGCATTAATGAACTATATCTTAGGAATTGGCTAATGCAATTGGACACGGTGAGCCACAGAATTGACTATTTTTAAACTGTTACTAAATGCAGTGATTTAGAGGTCTTTTAGGCAGCAGAGAAGCCGGTTGAGAAGATTAGTTAAGGTGCTTTGATGAGACTTGGCATGGTTCGAGGCTTTTCGGTGGTTTCCGCGTGTAGCCGGTTCTCTGAGACCTCAGTGCGTCAGCGTACTGTCCTGGTTTTAATGCTTGCATGCCGGGGGTGAAGGGTCTGGGCGCTGCGGAGCTCTTTAAATTCAGTCATGCTATTCTGAAATCTTTCTCATTCAAATGCCATTTACATTTCTGAAGCACAATTCTGTCCCTGTTTTTGTTTTGTTTTGAGTGTGGAGGCCAATTAGAGAAGCATGTCTAGAAGAGCTAGACACAGTTACATTATGTAAATTCTTTAAAATAAATAAATGGAAAAAAAAATCTTTTGAAAGGCTAGGGCCTTGGGAAAGAAACGGTCATACTTTTGCCCGCAGGTCACTATTTTGACAGAATTCATATAACAAGATTGTGTCTGAGGTTAATGGCTCGTTTAAAATATGCACGCAATGACGTTTGCATTGAGTAAACAGAAATCAGAAGAAAGTTGGGTTCTTTTCAAAACATACGCCTGTGTTATTGATTTGTTAGTTTAGTCTCCAGCGTGTCTGTTCTACGGAGCAGTTTCCCAAATCCACGTTGTTTGCAAAGTGGGGGATGTCTGAAGGGCAGAAATATACACTATATCCATGCCGAGAGCTTTTATCATGCTGGCAAGTATGCAATCTTTTACCTTCTATATGTTATCTGAATATACCTGATGGGTATAGTAATGGCTACCCTACTAAACTGGTATGAGTAATAAACATTGAGTATTAAAAGTAGAAGTTGAGGTCCATTTAATCTCGGAGGATGAAAAAAAAATGACAAAAGGTGTATGCTGTCTTACAACCTCTGTTGCAAGTATCATTAATTATGCGTTCATCTGTCAAGGTCTCACTTCTTGTTTTGAAGCTGCCAGAACATATCAGCTTTCATCAAAGGGGTGGAATAAATTAATGGGGAGGAATAATCATGCAAATCAGGTCAAGATGAAGATGAATGCAGCGTTAAAGAATTTCCTTTATATAGTAATATATGTTGGATGTCTAAATGTTCTTCTTGTATGTCCTGCTCATTTAATGCTGAGGTCTCCTAGCCTTGTGAAAATGTTCCTAGCAGGGGTCAGCTGCCATTGTCATTGTGTACTTAAATCATATGCTCAATTTTTTTTTTTAAATTGGTTCCAGGATAGTGAAGGAGCTCGAAGCCTTGTGAACGATGTTGTTGGGTGATAGGATTTCCATCTGGAGCTCATGTAAACTATTAATACACAGTGAATGGCTTCCGTAATGAAATATATAGCCGTGAAAAGCCACATTAAATTCCTTGTAATGTTTCCCCACACTTCAAGTAGTAGCTAAGGAAGCAACAAGCATCTGTTTTTCCCCGTGTAATCTCTCGAGCCGCATGAGCTCTTGAATCTTTAATGGACTTTAATTAATGCTGCTGTTGTCCTGTACTACTCGGTGCCTTTTACTTCTGTGCGTTTGATGTATTTACCTGCGCGCTTGAACCTTTCACAAAGCTCCTGTGTGCATCCAGGACACCAGTCACATAGCACTTTTCTGTTTAACATGTCCATGTTATTAGTTTTTCCTTATTTTCTTTTCAGGGTTGGTCTTAAATGCTTGTTTTTTTTTCCTGCAGCAAATGTTCTGAGGATGCTGGGTACCTTCACAGTAGCGTGTTGCCAGTTTTCCCCCTTGCTATCCTATAGGCCATACGTTGCCATCAATATGTGGCATTGCACTTGTGTTACACTGTGGCAGTTTCAGTTAATGGCTGGTACTGTGTAATCTATGCCTCATGCAAAGGATCTTATACTTTAATGGGTCAAAGCTAGACTTAACTTCCAAAGACATTTTCTGATCTGGGAAATGGGGAGTCAAAGACAATAAATCAAACATTGTACACAGCCGTATGTTTCTCTCCCGCAATATGCACAACTATATAGGATAATAAGAGAAGTTAATATCCTGGGGAATTTCTCGTGATTGTGAAATACTAGTGCACTTTGAAGGCCAGTACTCCAGAGACATCACTGCTCAATAACTATTTTATAGTCTACAGAATTCTGCGTCTTCCAGCCGCTGGGAATATCACGCTGGCTATATGCTTCTTTATAGAGATCTCAGCTGGGGAGGAGAGCTTATTTGACTCTCATATCATCTCCAGCTAAAGGAATTTAGTTTCCTATATTTGCAATTCTCAGGAAATCGACTGAAATAGTCTTCGCTGTACCAAATGGCTGAATCCAACACACACTGTCTACAATGGCACAGAAACAGTCTGCGCACAGCAAACACACTTTATTAAGGATTCCTGTCAAATAGTGGGGGACTTTTTTGGCACCAAGAGGAGCATTGCCCTGCAACAATGAATAGGCAGCAGAAGTCTTTATTGTCTTCTTTTGTTTCAGCTTTCTGTACCCCTGTGAGCAGTTCAGATAACGAGGTTGTGGCTTGAATCACTTGATCTTATTGTGATATTTTTTGGATGGTTTTAAAATTATTCAGGTGATGAGACCTTGTAAGCACTGGCCATTTATTATTTAAAACGTCTGCATATTTAACATTCGGATAAGAAGTGACTTGCATTTGTATTTCGTTTCCCAAATACCTGCAACAAAGGGCAATGTCTTAAGGAGAGAAGAGTTGCTAAGAGCTGTGTTCAAACTCAAACATGTCCCCGATGCTGCTACTTTGTTATATGTTGCGTAGTGCAGTTTCTTGTATTAATCATTGTTCCTTTAAGATTAAATGCCAAAAGAAGGAAACCCCACATCATTTATTACTGGAAGCATTAGGTGTCTAATTAAAGGGCACCTATAGCCATGTGACAAACGAGGTACGCTCGCCTCTGCTGCTTAGATGATTAAAACTGTTACAAACTCTTAATGTATTATTTTCTGGCTAAATTAAAAACCTATCTTTAATTCATAACAAAGCTACATGACAAATGTCTATTCAAGAAGCTTTTGGTGTTTGTACGCCTATTAGAACGCTATAATTTGAAATTATTATAAGCATAGCATTACATTTAAGAGTCCAGAACCGAACCAAAAGAGAGAAATAGATTATTTACCATGAACATCCAGGATTGCTCCAAGGCCATGTTATGTTAGGATGCTTTTTTTTTTCTGTAATTCTATAAAATCTAATGGCTAATACTATGGTTGCCATATCATGACCTCTCGTATGTAAACTGCTGTCCTGTAGTATGTGCGTTGTATAAAAGTACAAAAGGTAATCGGTTACTTAATTATAAATCCTATATACTGCTTGGGAGCACATGCTTGTCGGCAACATGTGAAACGTATGTCTTCTGTAAATATAACAGGCAACATTAACCATATAGACAAAATGATGAGCGCATCTGTCCATTGCACCAGAGACTTCGATGACATCACATTCTAAATACATAAATACTAATATGAAGTTGGCCCCCTGATTTCAGTGGAGTGTGTCCCAATATGTTTGTCCATATTGTGGTGCGCAAAGCAAGGTCCAAAAAGACACTGTTGTATGTGTTCGGTGTGGAAGAACTTGACTGGCCCTCACAGAGCCCTAACCTCATCGAACACCTTTGGGATGAACTGGAATGGAGATAGGGAGCCCGGCTTTCTCTTCCAACATTAGTATGTGACGTCACAAATGCTCTACTGGAAAAATGGAAACCAACAATATAATAATGTCTATGTATTTAGAATGCAACGTCATAGGAGTCTATGTTCAGGTGTCCCAGTGTCCATATAGTCCTATATAGTCATAAATATAAGGAGGAGGGTTGTAATATGTAATCAACAAGTAGCATGAACGCTGTGTAGTTTTTCCTTTTTACCCCTGAAAATTAAACACCAACTTAAGCATATTAATTATACTTTTGCTGTTGCTATGCAACGGTTTTGCTGAACCTTCTGACCCATCACAGATCCACCTACCGAGTTACTCTGCACTTTACGTGCATATAATGAATAAAAATAGTACTGACTAAAATGTGTTATATTTACACTTATTATTTCTCTTTGTCTTTTTATATACAACACCCTTGAAGATACCATTTGTACTGGGGTAGGAGATCACAATGGACAGACTTTCCTAGCAGTATCAGTTGGTGTTTGAGGCCGTTTTCATATTGAAATACAGTAATTACGCTGGTTATGCCAATTGGAATGATGTAACTATTTCAAACACAGAATACTATTCAGACAGCCACACTTTACCTTTCAGATCTGTCTTGAGATCCCTTTTAATTGAACAGTAAATGTGTCTGACCTCAACTGCTTGTTCTTAAGCAGTCAGTGAATGCTTATATTGAACAATTTGGGGTTACTGTTCAGCAGGAGATGGTCCATAGCTATGATCAGTGGCAAGAGATTGTGATAGCACCTGAAACAGATATTGAACATTGAGTAATTAACTATAAAAGTCCCCGCAGTCTCTCTACGCTCTTGTGCATCTAGATGAAACATTATACATGACTACTTTGCTCCATCACCTTCCGACTCATGACACATTAACCTGTTCAGCAGACAAGCATTGGGCGCACGTAGACAGGTCTTCATCTATCAGCAGTTGCCAGCCCAAGCAGACCTTGAGTCTGTACATCATTTTCTTCTGAATATAAACCTCCGTTCTGGGATGCTTGGTTTATATCGCTGGTAAGTGACGCAGATGAGGGTAATGGTGTTTACATGGGTTAACCCTTCATCAGCTGTATCATCTTCACGCAGAAAACCTAATTGCAGCTATGCACTGCATTAACTTTTCCTAACAGTGTAACAAGGCACTTTTGTGCAAAAGTACAAACTGGGATGTAATCAATTTGCTCCCAAGCCAGCAAATAAACTGAATTATTCTTTAGTGTGTCTCTGGGGTTAACCCTGTTACAGATGCTTTTAGACGGCAGTTGAATGTGAACCTTTTATCTTTAAAATGCAGGACAGGCTAGCTTGAGATAAGATGAGGATTGACAGCTCAAGAAAAAGTTCTCCTAATTACAGATATCGTTGGGCATACATTATTAAGAACGTTTTTCCAATAACAGTACCTTTCTTTGTGAAAGTTATTATTTATGTAATTGTAAGTAATGTGAGAATACTTGGGTCCTTAATTTTCCTAAAAAAAAAGTGAATTATATGTCGAAAAGAAAATTATTCATTCGCAAGCAAGTTGCTGTAGTTACCAAGGTCACCCAAAGCATTTTGCTAATGCCGTCACGGCATTGCTTAGCTGTGTTTATTTCCGACTGATGGGGGAGCTGCTGTTCCACTTAAGTTGGATCTGAAAAGCTTTTAGGACCTTGTGCTGCTAAATTGCTCAAGAAATTCGCTATAAGAACATAAAGCTAAATCTAGTTTATCGTTTCCATCGTTTAATTGTTCATGCAAGCCATCTCCTCATGTAGCGATTTACAGTAATCTTACTGAAATAACAATTTTGTGCCAAAGAATGAATAATGAATGTGATGAAAGTGTTGAGCTTCTTAATTTTTTTCCCCCCCTAAATGTTTTGTACTTCTTCTGGAACATTCCGGTAGAAAAGTGTGCATTCAATTGCTACTAGCATTAAACAATCACCAATAAGAGAGGCTGATTCCGTTTGTATGGAAGTATGTTGTATAGAACACATCCTTGACAGGGCTAGGAAGAAGGTACAGAAGTTGCAGCATTTATTTTGAGTAAGGTAATCATCAAGCAGAATAGAGTCTTTGCTCTGGTTGGATGCTAGCATTTTAATATATGACACAAGACTGTTTTTCTCTATATTGGGGAGTTATGGAGCAATCGCCCATCTGCCAAGCAGCCGATTGGTCAGTTTCCACCTAATTGGAAGTTCTTAAAAGTACAATTTATGCAATGCTGTCATATTTTCCCAAGTGGAAACAATGTTTAATTTAGACAGGAGGACAAAGAGTGGTTTTACACATTCTGTATTAATGATCATTGTATCTGAGTTGCTCTGTTACTGTTAAAGCCGAAAATGTTCTCCATTTGGTAAAATACTTTGTTTTTTTTGTTAGGATGCTTTGTTTCTCCTCATGCCAACAGCACACAGGGACAGGTAATTTCATAGAAACCAAGATTGTGATGGTAGTCTGCCCTGACGTAGAGAGTCGTGCTGAATCAGTCTTTTGTCTCGTCTTAGATTCAGAATAGCTTCATGTCTGTCCCACGCAATGAAATGTGCATTTGGTATTAAAATGAAGTTTTAAGACACCTTAGAATAGCTTGCAATTGTATAGATGGTTTCATCTTTTGAGCACGAAAGCTGCAACGTTGCCAGTACAGTCCAATGAACTGTGTCTGATTTCATAAAGTAGTGTATGCTGGATTGGAGAAAGGGCATTGCTGATGAATATGGGCACTCGCTATTAAGTATAAAGACATTATTATTAATGATATTCATTTATTCACCACATATCACACATTTAGAAAGAAAGCTGCAAAGGGAACCTTTAAATGTTTAGGTCCGAAATCATGTCATTACAGACTTGGTATGTTTTAGATCACATCGGAGCTAGTTACTGTTAACATTTAGAAAAGTATACTCTCACATGTAAAGCATGTATTACCTGTGTTTCATAGGTTGACAGGCAAATCTGTGTGTCTGTGGGTGCTGTCCATGGTGCTTAAAAGGTTGCAGGCTTGCTTTATTCATCCCTAGTCTGCATTGGATTGTGTCTAAGTCTGCGGAGTACTATGGATTGGGACGCAAAACATCGTTAACATGTAGCAAGTCACAAAGCAAGCTAAGACTTCACACTAACACTATCTAGTAACAGATACTGTCTTTGGAGAATGTGACATATATCCCACATGCATATATTTTCCAGCTCCCATTGATCAAATGACACAGCAATGTATAGTGTCACTTCGGTTTGTGTGTTTTAAGGACATTTTACATTCACATGACATGCTCTTTGGACTGTCAAACAGGTTTTATTCACAGTGGGTTTTTTTTTTTGTTTAAAGTATTTTATTTGCATTTTAACATAAAGAAAGCAACAGATGCCAAATCCAGAGTGTCAACAGTAGTACAAAGCAGGGGTCACAGACCCGGAATCATAGCACGAGCACCTTATTACAAAACCAC
This sequence comes from Spea multiplicata, assembly GCA_009364415.1. Classification (NCBI taxonomy): domain Eukaryota; kingdom Metazoa; phylum Chordata; class Amphibia; order Anura; family Pelobatidae; genus Spea; species Spea multiplicata. The sequence goes on along the minus strand of VKOC01017516.1, from coordinate 98,883 downwards.
AGGCTGGTGTAAAATAGAGCAACACAGATGTATCAATGAACATAGGCATAGACACCCCGACCCCTTGGGGCACCAGGGTTGCGTATTGAGCCAACACTTTGTAAGGTAAGCAACCTACTGTCGAACACTTCACATGAGGAGGGGAAGGAAAAAGGGGAGGGAAGGGAGGAGAGGAAAAGAAATAAGAGACAAAAGAGACAGAACAGAGAAAGAAGAGAAAGGTAGGACCGACTAGGCCTGGTCACCAATGGAGTAGTGCATGAACCGGCCGATGGCCTGGAAACGTAGAGAGCCAAGGCTTCCAGATAGCCTCGAACTTGGACATGGTATCATAGATCTTGGCGGTGATCTTCTCCATACAGATGAGATGCCAAATGTTAGCCTGGATTTCGCCAAGGGACGGAGGGATTCCCCTCCACCTCCTGGCAATAGCCTGCGTGACCGCAGCGCAGATCCTATGAATAAGTTGCTGGTTTGGGGCGGACAAGGCACCACCCGGGACATCCATCATGAGGAGCGCCACCTCAGGGGACAATCGGATATCTGTGGCTAACGCTCTCGACAGCTGGAGTGAAAAGGAAGACCAAATAGGTTGGACTAATCCACATGTCCACCACGCATGGAGATAGGTGCCGCGTTCCCCGCAGCCTCTGAAGCAGCAGTCGCTGGAGCCCCTAATCATATGGGACAGTTGCACTGGAGAAGTGTACCACCTTGCGACCACCTTGTAAGCCCTTTCCTTAACCAGCGTGTTGATCGGGAGTTTGTGCAAAGTCGTCGCAGCCGAGTCCCAGACATCGCCAGGGTAAGTAGAGAGTAGGTCAGCGTGCCACTGGGAACGATAACAGTGGGGTTTTTTTATTATTGCACAGTTCCATTATAAATGGTGTCTGTAATTTGTTTTTGTTTTTTTTTTAAAAAAACAAACTATTTTTATTCAAAGAGGATATAACATACATAATATAGATAAGATAGGCAAACCAAACAGCGGTACAGCGTACATGTATCGGCATCATATAAGGCACATAGGGAACAAGTGCAAGAAAATTACAACAGGAACCGGTACATAGGCACAGTATACATAAATCGGCATCCTACAAGGTGCGGTTGGAACAAGTACAAGAAAATCCCAAAAGGGACTGCCACATAGCATAGATAAAACAGGCGGGTCATAGGTACAGTATACAGGTAGCAGCAGCATATAAGATGCGTAGGATACAATTGCAAAGGAATCCTAGTAAGAACTGTAACATCAGCCATAGGTGAAAGAGACTCAGGCATAAAAAGTAGCAAATGAGCTAACACAATCATGTTTCGAAGAAAAGATATTGCAAAAAAGACAAAACAGAATAACAAAGCAGATAAATCGGTGAACACATCAGACCCCAAGCCCATCACACACACTCAAGACTCTACCCCCACCACAGCCAAAGCGGGCCAAAACCCAGGTATCGGAAAAGACCCTTGCAGTGATTGAAGACAAAACCAGCTAGTGGAACGAAATGAGTGGAAAGGGACATCTTAATGGAGTCATCCATAACAGCTATAAAAGTAGACCACTTTTGGAAGAATGATTTAGCTCTCGCTTCTCTATGCATAGCTGCTTCTAACCAATCCATACGGAAAATGCAAGTCAATCAACCTATAGCCATTTCAAGAAGCGGCGGACTAGACTGTATCCATTGGACCAGAATGTTTTTTTATTTTATTTATTAAACCGCTGCTATAGTGATTAAGAGTATATTTTCTCCAGCAGTAAAAGATCACATGCCTAGAGGCGTCAAAATCCCAAAAAGGGCCCACTCCGTAGTTAAACGAAATTTAATACCCAGCACTCTATATATTGATGAATTTCTCTCCAAAACCCTGCAATACATGGGTAGGCCCAAAGAAAATGAAAAAGATCCACATCATGCATGGCAACTAGGTGTCAACTCAGCCAGGAGGCTGGTAACAAAACACCTAAGTTGAAAATAATGCAAGGGGCGTATAGAAAGGGAAGGGACGTTCTCACTGAAATGTTGCCAGGTAAGCACACGAGACGCGTCAGGATAAAGCAAATCATCAAATTAGGCCGCCCCCCTCAACCTCTAATCTTCAAAAAAACAGGGTCCTCTTTACCATGTTGAAATCTGTGATTCTGAACTAAGGACATATACCTAGAATGTGTAAACCCCAATCCCGGACGCCTACGCACTTGAGAGTAATTTGGAATTTTAACAGTTCTGACATTTTTTGCTAGTCTTTCCAATATTAAAACTAAGCACTAGCCATTTTATTATCTAGTTGTAAAGAATTCAACATATCGTATATTACGTTAGAAAAGCTTCCATTTCTAAAGCTGCGAAGAGAACATCTGAAGTACCTTAGCTGTTTTAGTTTTTGTTTGAAACAAAGGATCTTTTTTTTTAACGCAAAAGAAAGCTTTCCTTAATTAAATCTCACACAGTATTGGCTGCTTAATCAATTGTATTGAAGAAAACAGAGTGTGTGATTAGACCTTGTGAAGTGTTTTAAGAAAATTGACAGCGGCTCTAGTCTAGTTTTTGTTGGTAGTAGAGATTGGTATATGTAAATTTTACCATTAGGTGCCAGGTGAGTATTACGTTTAAAGGCACAGTGCTATTTTTTTTAGTTTCCTGATAGCTGCCTCCTGCATTTCTAAATATCTGCAAATCCACGTGAATTAGATGTGCATTTTTAGTGTCTAGTGAATTCTCCCCTGGTGACTATGTTCTGCATCCAAGCCAAACGTGACCTATTATGGTAAAAGGTTTTATATGTATAGTATATGTATAGTACCCATGTTCACGTTTCTGTAGGGCGTCCAGTCTTGTCAAAGAAACAAGAAAAGTAAGGAAATCCTCAGGCGCTCTGCCAAAACTCCACATACTACTGCAGGTTATGTGAAGAAGGGAGCTTGGAAGCTTTTTACAAACCCATTCTGCTGCACAGTCACTTCATGACGCACTGTAAAATCACTGTTTTATAAGATTGAACAGTATTGCCATGAGCAACGTCTTACAGATAAGTAGCAGAAAAATGTCACTTAAACCACTCAACACTATATTACATTTATTCATTTGGCCAGTTGCAATGAGCTGCTGGTTTTTCATTAGCCGTCGTTGATACTGTGAGATTTTCCATCTCGCCGCAAATTTCCCACAATTCACTGTGTAATGGGTAAAAGCAGACGTGAGTGCTTTGATGCCGGCTCAAACCCAATGCCTTGGCCTGCCTGGTGGGGTATGGAATGAGCCTTAAGGTGGGAACCACTAAATCTCTCCCTTCTGTCATTGGATCTCGGGGGGGGCGGGGGGGCGGCATTAAAGGCTCCAGAGAGCCAGTTGGCTTGGTTTAAATGCAAGTTTGGTAAAACAAGCTGAAATCTGCCTCATGCTGTGCTGCTCCTAAAGAAATGGGAAAAAAAGACTTTAATCCTAAAAGAAAAAACAAAATATAGATAGCTGTGATTGTTTGGTTTGCGGAAATGCCATGGATTTTTTTGTTCTCCTTGCACACAAGATATAGTGCTGTATACAGTAATGTATACATAATATATGCATTGACATAATCCTGGTTTCATCGCTTGCTCAAAAAGCCCACTGAGCTGATTCGACAATAACAATAAAGTCCATTCCTCCATAGACTTTCATTAGTCTGACTGGGTCATTGAGACCGAGCCATACTGTTTAACATACTGCAGCATGATAAGTTGTCAGAAAACAGAACTAGGACAAATAAAAAGAATATACAGCTTCATAAAAACATATACAAAACTAAAACTGTGTTCAAAAAAGAGCACAGCACAATACTTTTATCTGACACTAATATTTTGGGGTTTTTTTATGAGTTGCCGTTTGAGTTCAGCAGCATCCGCCAATGCTGCTATTTACAGATGGTGCTGGTTATCCTGGTCTAATGTCTTTTGAGGCAGGGGTTATATGGTGAAGTCATTTTCTTTTGCTTTCACATTGTATACATGTTTGTGATGTGAAAACAAATGTGCTTCTGAAACTTGACGCAGCCCAGTACACAGAAAGTACGTGTACACTGAAAGTCCGAAAAATAATGGCATTGCTTTCCGCGGCCCGATCTCTGCATCAGCGGATAGATCTGACATTTCTGATTGCGAGTTTTATATAAGGTTTAGTTATTTATATGCTGCTGTAAAATACTATTTCTTATCAGAGCGTCCTATTCATCTCTCCACAAATTTGTGACCTTGCTGCGACTACTATTCAGTAAGCCGTTCTTGTTCTGCGCGTCCGCGATATTGTAATCCATCTGCACAGATGTTCCAGTTGATCTGTACACAGCTGTGGCACGCTCCGAGGAAATCAAGCTTGCGTACTGGTGTTTAGTGTACTTCCTGCAATTTATGTAAACTAATTATGCATTAAGACTTGTTTCAAACTGTTTCTGTGAACAGACACAAAGGTTTTAACTTGTTTTTAGTGCAGTAAAAAGTACTAGGACATTTCCCTGTTAGATTATAACATGCCTGTAGTGTTTGCAATTATGCCTATTCTACCTAGCAGGCAAACAATTGTGTGTGTGTGTGTGTGTGTGTATATATATATATATATATATTATATATATATATATATATATATTATATATGTTTAATGTTTATGTATATATATATATATGACACGTGTAGATCTTGGTACATAAACAAGCGAGCATTCACACATGTATCTGCTAAAACTGTGCCCATCGCTTAAGTCAACTCTGGACCATGAGCAGCTCACTGTATATTTTTAATTGTTCTTGCACATTTCTCAAGTAGATTTGAAATAGGCTTTAAATAAATGTCCCTGTAAAATTGTGAAAGTGTTTAGGATTTTGCTCTATAAGTCTGCAATAATTATAATAGGTACTTTATTTTGTAATAGCAGAAAAAAAAAACAACCAATAAAGATGAGACAGGATCATGGAAACCAATGTGCCTCACCTGGTAAATTATACAAAGCCAGTTCTACCCTCTTGATGGAGAAACCTGCCACTGTTGACCTTTTCATAGAAGCGAGAAAACCATAACCACATTTCTCCCTTTAGTGAATAAACTCCAAATTTTCACTATCCATATAATGTTTTCTAGGCATATCACACTAAAAGAGATTGCTTGTGCCAAATGTTACATTTCACACTGATGCTCTTAACAAAATCATGGATTTGCATTTTCCTCTGACGTCGCACTTTGACACCATGCTAATGGAATCTCAGTTCATAATCTTTGTATCATACTGCCACTGCGTCCATATAACCGGATAAGTGTAATGAATGAAAATTCCGCCTTGTAATGTACAGTATGCTTGAAGAAGACCCAAGTAACACTAAAAGCTTGCAATCTAATGCGATGCAGTTTGCCAATAAAGCTATTCTCTTTAAAAAAACAAAAAAACAAAATAAAAACGTGCCCGACATGGAGAGAAACTAAGCGACTGTGGCTAATTCTATACCTCAGTTAGCTTTAATAATCAAGTTAAGGAATGATTGGCAATTTAAAATAAGTATGATGAAAGGCGATGTGTTTGTAGGCATATTGCTAGTTCTGTTCTGTAACGTCAAAGGCACTTCCTCATCTGTTTGCTTCTGCTGCAATCAATAAACTACATCAGAACCAAGGGAACAAAACAAGGCGGTTTTATAGTCATTTTTTGATGTGTACAAGCTTTGAAACAAATTAAACACGCTGTAGCTTGCGGTTTGGAGAAAAAGAAATTATATTAACCCCTTCGCTAAACATAAAGGCGTGCCTGGAGTCACTTGGCAAATCAATCCCATATTTCCATGTCTTCAGAAAGGATAAACCTGAGTGTTGGAACATACACCTGACCTGAAATCGTGTGATAATTTAATAGGTGTTTGGATGTATGTCTGTGGCTGTTCCATAATGTCTTCTTCGGCAGGCCTAGAGTGTTAACTTTCACTTGCATTGTGCGAAGTGACATATCTTGTAATAGCAAGGGAGAGGTTTTCCTCTAGCTATTAACTTCTTATAAATAACATGGCCTACTTCCTCTAAGAAGAACTCCGGTTATAGAAGCGAGCACAATACCAATGCAAAGCCATTGATATCAATAAGAGGGCCCATATAATAGTATCAGCGATTTTACTTTGCTGCTGAGAGATTCAAAGAATTTAATCTGCAGTCTGCCGGGGAAAAGTTTCATTTTCTGCATTGTGACTTTAAAAGTCTGGGCATTTTGGAGAGTCTTCAGAACAGCAGCTTAGTAATATAACATTAGTATGTGTGACAGTAGTATATACATTTCTAATTATGATAAGCTTGGTAAGAGGAGATCTGGCCTGAGTGGTGAGAAACGTGAAGTGTGCTAATCACGCACAAAACCATCTTGGGAATTAACATGTTCTGTCTACAAGTCGTGGTGCCAATAGTGGCAAGAAATAAAACTTTCGGTTTGTCTTCAAATAAACTGTACTGATATTCTGGTGCACATGCAGAACATCATCTTGTTCCAAAGCTGGTAAGCAGTGTGATTTTCGGTACTACTACAGTTGGCCGAAATTTAATTATTAAAAAAAGATAAGGTTTCTGTGTATAAATCAGTATAATAGGTATAATCAGTGCTATTCTAAACAACGGAACTGCAGGCACAGAAATGCTAAGCTTTAATGACTCTGACCTATGTGATATCAGTCACAGGTATATCTGAGAAACAATGTTATTAACGCATTTGTTCCAGATATATACAGTATACAAAAGGAGTTTCTCATACCCAAAAGGTTTTACTGAAGCTGCACTCATTGTAAAGAAATATATTACCCAATTGGCCCTTGGTCTGGCGTGCTGTCTTGTAAGAGCCTATTTTTTCCACAACTGAACAATTTAAGGGCATAGAAGGCAAATCGTCTGGTAGTTTTGCTTTATCTAGGTGCGGTACCAGCAGTTCATTCATGCCAATTCAGGTTTGTTTATCAGAGGATTTAGTATGTGATCCTTCCTGATCTCTACAAGCTATCTTACAATGGCATTTGCCATCCTTGTACAGATAAGCTATGCAGATGAACGCGGTTCCACCAACACATTCTCTGTCCTTTTAATTTTTCCGTTTCTACTGAGTAAATATTTTGCCTTTGACCTTCAAACATCTCTGTAAATAAGGAACATGACATATATTCAGTTCTACCATTGCAGAAAAACCTAGGCATAAAACATTGACCTTTATTTATATTTTATTTTTGTTCCACAGAAGCCGCATAAATGTCATATACATTTGTGGATTTCCCTACTGCATTATTGCCATTTTCCTAAATAGAACAAATTAAATATATTATTATTGAAATACTAAGTAGCTACATATAGAATTTTCTGTATCCTTACCTTGTGCTCCCTTATTTCTTGGTGATCATGAAAGGGAGACTAGGATTGAATGGTTAAAGGCTGTCCTGCATTTTCACGAGACCTTTTCCGATCTGTACACACTTAAAATTGGGGCAGTTAATCGTACATCACCTCCTACGTGAAGGAGCACCAGAACAAGTATTCAGCTATTATTCAATGGTGATGTGTTTTGTCCACAGGGGCATTGACGCTGTCAAAAGGTTAGGCACATTTGGCCCATATACTTTGCCCTTTTCCTACGAGCTGTACAACGCTGAACCTTACTTCTGTCCTTGGCCTTGTACGTGCGTTGGATTTAACTCACTGTATTAACCTTCACACATGTATAAGGGTCAGCCCAGAAGAAAGTCCCCTGTTGAAAGTACATGTACATAGTTTTTTTTAAACAATTAAATGAGGTCTCTCACATTGTAACATATAGGTTTTAAACGCAAGATTGCGTTAACCTGAATGTCTGAACGGGTGTTTAAGTAGTTCAACTTTGTGTTAAAAAGTCCATGTTTGCTCTTTATAACCAATGTAAGAACAAAGGTTTCATTTCTTTGTCACCTTGACTCTATGAGGAATGCAATGTTTTCATGGTATATTGTAGAATATTTGAATATCACGCTATTGCTTTACTTGTATATATTTACATAGCTTTTTGTTGTGTGGTGGGTCCTTTGAAAATATATTTATTGTAGATTATGACACTGACTGGAGCTACTTTAGATCGTGGTGAATAAGTGCAGACAGTCCAGTAGCCACCAAACCAAAAATGTCAACTGAGTAAGCTAGGGAATCGCTCATGAATATTAAATCGAAGATAAGGCCAGGGTACATTGTAGTGTACCCTGAGAAGGGGTAGTGTTTCCGGAAAATGAGGAGGTTTAGAAAGGAAGCAAAACCTTCTGAAACTTTGGTAAACCATAGCAAAATAGAAAAGCAGCATGATGTCATGCTTGAAGATTTGCAATGTTCTTAAAAAAATAAAAAAATAACGTGGAAACGGAATCTTATTCGTATTTCTGCTTTACGTTGCTTTGTTAAGAATGCATGCCAAGAAAAAGTTCTTAACTATCGTACCAAATCTGTTTTGATACTCACCTTTTAACTTAATATGCGTTACTGTATTCTTGAAGGAAACTGGTTATAAGTTATTAAGCTGATTTGGAATTTTGGGACATTGTGTTTTACGGCCATAGTGTTTAGAAATTCCTTTATACTCTTCTACTGCTGCTAAAGAACCCAACGTAATCTAAGTAAAATCTTCCCCAGCTGTTACCAAGGAAATCAACAGCGTTACAGTGCACCTTTGCTCCTTTGAAAACAGTCATTCCCGAATGGCAGATTCTGAAAGTTTCACCAAATGGCAGCACAGATCAGGAAGAAAACAGCGGTGCGGTGCCAACTGTTAGATTGTCTGTGCCAAAGAAGCCTTATTAGTCGGAAAGCTTCTAAGATCGTGGTCTCAAAGGGAGATAAAACTCACGTTTGCTGTGCGGTGGCAGGCAACAAGCGTTGAATAGCTACTTGACGTTTGCAGGCTTTAATGTATTCTGTTTAATAGAGCCACACTATTGGAAAGCAATAAGAACAGATCCAGGGGTCATTGTGAGTTCATTCGTGGTTTAATAACAGCAATGTCAGGAATATGTATAAATGAGCGCGTGCATTGATACATAAAACATAGCCATACATTGATTTGTAAGTCTGTATCAGCAATTGCATTCTGTGTTACTTTAATGCCATTTGAAAGGATTCAGTCATTTGTATCAAAGAATTGAATGGCTGTGTTTTTATCTTTGTGCTCGTACACTTTATTGTGCGGCTAGACCACAAGGTAAGTAGCCTGAAAATGCTGATAATGTTTTTTCAAGTGCCTTCAAATTGTGCTTTGACTTTACAGAGTAGGGGGTCTTCAATTGGAATTTGTTGTTTGAATGGTATTTTAGACACTTTAGGCCCTTATGGACTAAAGAGGCAAATTATATATTGTGTTAGAACTGTAGGAAATGTATAGTTTAAAAAGAAATGAGCTCTAAAATACTGGTTAAAAATACTGAAACACCACTGGCAATCACTCGAGTCTGGGCCAGATCCTGTTTAGGTTTAGTACAGCTCTACAAGTACAGTGTATTGGCCTTATACGCACAGGTCATATATATAATATAATATATATATATATATATATATATATGTTTTCTTATATTGTTTATTAAAAATGTTCCTATACAGCCATCTTAATAGATTCAAGTACTTATTAAACTGGTTTCCATAGTTTGTCATAATGTGCAATTATATGGTCAAGAGCGTAAGCAGGTCATAGTTGTACTTGGTGCTCACACAATGCCAGTCTGACATGTTGTCTCACTCTCATTACTACCCCTTAATCTCTAGAATAAGACGGCCTTTAGTAACTAGCTAAATAAGTAGCATCACATTGTTTTCTCCGCGTTTTCTCAAAAAAGCTTTTTTTTCACTATTTTTTGTTAAGAAACTTTTCAACTTAATAAGGAACGGCCATTGAATTAGAATTTTCCAACTGAGTGATTAATATGGCATTAGAGGTTATCATGGATATTTTAATTATGCTAGAAGAACAAGATTCATGGTGTCATTGCTGTAGCTGACAGCTCAGGGGAGGGATCACACGTGTGCCGAACAGATACTGGCTCTAATAAATGGACCAAAGCTTGCTTCATTTTACTGAAAGTGATCTAAATTTGACTAACATTACAATAATTATTTATTGGTTATTTATCGCTCTGTAATAGTTCAGTGGACTGAATCAAACATGCATGGGGAATAGGCTCTACATTCTTAATCAATAGGCATTGCTTGTATTTAATAAGACATTTGTTTGTATATAAAAATAATATACGGTAGGTGTGTACTTTGAGAATCAAAATATGCCAGTGCACACACAGATGCCCGTACAAGACATATGGCAGTTCCTGATGGTGCAGATCAACACATTGTGGTGGCATCTGACTGCACTTGGCAACACCTACAAGCCTCCCATGATGGATGGACAGCTTAATTAATAGAAATGAATAGAACTCGGTAAACAATTGTGCCTGCCGCACACTGCAATCCTTCCACCTGCTGTGTTGACAGAGGGTTCCGCATGTGGCTATGTGGTTGATGGTTGTAGGACCGAGTGACCTGTTAACGTTAAGCTCCATTACAAATTTCACTAATGCTTTCAAATCTCCTAAAATCAGGTTGTCCATAGAATCCATCAATTCAGTCCATTTTAACCCAGGTTTTTCTTATTTTTTTTTTCTTTTAGACAGGCTGTCCGTTCCGTCTTCCCTTTCACATCCAGTTCAGTTTCTTTCACGGTGTTTATTTTCTTTCTAATACATTTTGGAATTAGTTCACAAACATTCTAATATACATCAAATTAGCCTAGTGTCTGAGCGATCTGCATAAAGGCTGTGCGTATACTTGGTTGTTCCCGGGAAGCAAAGCAATTGTAAGTCTGGAGGCATCAGTGATTTATCTTCATAAAGCCTGTTCAACATATTCAGCAACTTAACATTGCATATACACAGCAGTTTGCTCCAGATTCATTCAGTGATTGATTTGGAAGGTACGTCCTTGATGTGGCTGTAGTTATCGTTTTATTGTGACCTTGCTCAAAAAAGTATATTAAAACTCCTATAAGGTTAGATAAATGCTATTTTAGTATTCTGCCCGGAATATTAATTCTTTCTGTGTTTTCAGCAGTTCAGAACAAACAGTGCTTGGAATAAATGCCAATGTTTCTGAGCATCGTATGTACTGATTCTAATAGTGTGGTTTTTATTTATTTATTTATTTTTTTAAATATATTTTGTGGCTAGAAATAACTATGGCCTAGTAGGTAGTTTTTTTTGTAATATAGAGATTAATGGTATTTAGCCTTTATTCACGCTCTATTACACACCTTCTTTGTTTAATGTAGTGTGTCAAAGCCATGAATATTGATGTGAATATCTTTTTTTGGAGAATGTTAATCGCGTGGGCTGTCCCATCTAAGATGCTGACGCATTTCAAACAAAGTGAGCCGGACTGTAACGTTTGCGAAAGAATGACTGATATAAAAGGAGGCATCGGGGGGGAAGGAAAAATGAAACATTTTAATATGGAAAAAATATTTGCAAAGATTAAGCATTCTTTAGGACAGAAGATACTGCAATTTATATTGCTTTTTCTATATAACATCTGCTCTAATAATGTTTGGTCTCCTGCTTATGCATGAGGGATGATGTTAAAAGAAATGACATGAATGAATAGGTACACAGCATGTTGCCGCGATTCTGCTTGCGTTGTATTCAATGAATTAATCAGGTTGTTTTCTTTAATAAAGCCAAATGCGATCATTCATCGTCTAATGACCTGTTTAATCTTTTAATAAAATCCTCATTAGTGATATACTCACATAGGAAAATTGTGTTTTATTCCCAGGGTGAAATTATTATTATTATTTGTTTTGCTCAGATACATAAGAAGGGTGTACATAATAAAATGGATGCTTTTGTTTAAATTTGATCAGCTTGCAACGTTTGCGAAGCCGCATCAACTCTTGTGCAGGCTGCTTCTGTCTGTTTTAACTCATTGCTGATACGTGGCTTACCTGTTGTACAGCACTGTGGAATATGGTGGTGCTATATAAATCAATCAATAATCATAATAGATCCTACCTACTCAAGTCCATGGTGTTCTGCCCTCTGACTTATAAAGCAGGAGGATGAGAAAACATATGTATGAAAATATATAAGCGATACTGTTTGTAAAAGAAAAAAAAAGCTTTGTTTTGGAAGCAAATTGATATATATAACCCAACATCGCATTTTATTCAAGCATTTCTTTAGAAAGTAGCTTATATGTATTTGAACACCACTTTGAGTATTCCATTAGAGCAGTAATATTAAAGGGACACTCCAGACATCATATGCACTTTCATTTTTTTATCTCCCTTTTGCAAAATGCAAGAGCATGGTGAATTTTACCTGTTTTATCTTTTTTCTTTTTCACATATCACTTTTCCACGGTAAAGTGGTCTTTTCCATCTTAAAACAATTCCCCCAAAGAATTACACCGGTTTGGAATAACACACCAGCTATGGGTAGCTTCAGTAATTCAGTTTAGTTCTTTTTTTTTAGCCGTGCCATGATGAACACTTCTTTTATGGCACTTGCCTCCTGAAAGTCCAGGTAAGTAAGTGGAAATAAGCAACTGCCTGTAGTAGTGTTGAGTTCCTTGTTGGCCGATTAGTTACTGGGCTCACTGGCTCCTGCTGAAGCTGATCCCAGCATCCTTTCCGGTACATGTTGTGTCTCTCTGGACTCGCCATATCTCATGTTGATGGTAGTGCGAAAGTGCTGGGTGGGAGTTATAGTTGTGCAAAGTTTGCTTGTTACCGTAGCAAGCAGTGAAATAATGCAGGTAGCAGGGACATTCCATCAATTGCTTTATGATAAGACTGCTTTTATTATTGGAGTAGGGTGTATGAAGATATAAACCAAAATCTGGCTATATCTTAGAATTAAATCCCCCTTGCAAATCGTGTCCGTTCTCCCTATTTTTAGAATGTGAAAATAGAATAAGCAAGCATTTTGGAGGATGAAAGCTATTTATATGCTGCGCTTTCAGTGTGGTTAATGCTGTATGAACAGCTCTGGCACGATTTATTTGTGTGCCGGGGAAATTATCATTTAGCGCCAGTAGCCTGGGAAAAAGCTCTGACTGACTTGTTTATTGTAACATTAGAGTGATCTTGAACCTATACTCTTTGGTTCAAAGCCCATGAGGTGGAGACCAGAATTCTGCTTTCTTTTACTGCACTCTAAGGAAGGGCATTATTGACCTACTGTAAAATTTAGCAGAAGACAAAGTGACTATGTAATTGCTTATTTTACAGCATCATTTTCATTCTTGTTAAGGACTTAAAGTGCTGTGGTTAGCAGATAAGGGTTTGTTGACAATGCCTTCGTGCCAACAATTAATGCAAATAATTCCGACAGTAAATACAATGTAAATGTAATCTATGCAAGCAGCCAGGCTAATATCATAAACATTTGTGTTGCTGCAGGTGGAGAAGAGCAATGCATACAGTATACTCTCTAAACACCTTGCCTTTATAGCAGGTGTGTACAAAGACAACCATAACAAAAAATACACCTCCCCACGGCCAATCTGTCACTTTGTAGGGGTAACTTTTCTCCCGTACTTTGTGCAACCCGCTGAATAGGAAATGTGTTGATGATAAGCTATGTGTTATCTTAACCTCTGTTACCAATGCCCAAGTTATATATAGATCAGATGCTATTTATCGTATTTATCGAGTCGTGAGAGGACAGCCTAGAGAGAGTAGGTCCCCATTTTATGTTATGATAATAGCTAAGGAACATGACATTGTGCTTTGGTCTCTCAGAGCATTGCATGGAGAAGTCCTTCGTGAGTGGTAGAGTATAAATACAGACTGTGATTAGTTATGTAATATTGATCTTGCTTCTCTAATGATGACAGTATGTTGGACTTGGCAGTTTTTAGGAACGTTGGGAGTGGGACCTTGGTGTGAGTCCTATCATACAGTGTGCTACGTACTGCAGCTTCTCACACTTAAACATACACTGTTTGTGTTTATTTTGGACAGGATACATTTTGACTGGTAGCGCCCATGTATAAATTACACCGCTTCATTGTTGACTTCCCAGCTGCCACCTGATGATATGATTTTTGTCAGGCAACCTGGCCAGTCAAGCATCTTGGGAAGGCGAGGGGAATGTAATTTGAAATTAAAATCTCTGCTGCGCTCCGTCTCCGTAGGCTGTATGAAAGATCTTTGCACAGGTCTTTGTGGTATAAGCTGACAGAGCAATTGACCTCAGTCCTGTAGACTGGGCCTCCATTCATGGGACCATCTTCACTGCCAGTTTTTGCCAGAATATCAAATACGTGAGAGGCTAGTTATTAAAAAGGATCAAATAAAAAGGGTTTAGTGGAGAGGAAGATATTTGGGATAAAAGATTGCGGGAGAAATGTACAAGCTGACTTTACCCAGCAGAATAATAATGCATAGTAAATGCAGAGAGAAACTCTTGCGCCATCTCACCAATTTAACTGTGCATTGTGCAGGGCCGGTGCTGTTCTTCTGGAGATGAAACCCCCTGGCCAGAATGATACACATTAAAACCATGAAAAGTCTGCCTTACTTGCAAAATGATGCTTTTATTTTCATATATATATACATATATATATATATGCCATATACATATTATATGCATATATATATATGTATATGTATTAATCGCTGGTTAAAATCATGACTTAATCTAATCATTGTATTTATTGTAGTTTGTAACATACGGTACGTATGCACTGATTGTCATTTGCCCTTTATGCTCACATTATAAATATTGTTCTTTTTACATTATTTTAATGATGTATGCTGTTTATTTACCTTGTTTGACAGATGAATTGAGAAAACTGAGTTGGTCTGGCATTCCCAAACCTGTTCGCTCCATAACATGGAAGCTTCTCTCGGTAAGTTGATCTTTGGCTGCGTTTATAATAACGTAACACAGGCCTCTCGTTTCTGTAAGAAGTATAAACGCTCTCGCATGTTCTTCTGTTCGGTGTGAAATTGTTTTTAGATGAATTATTTTATTAGGAAGGCGGAATGCAAAGATGAAATGTCAGGGGTGTTTAGAGAAACGTATTAGTTGTCAGTTTTGATCCTTTTAATATTAATGTTTTTAACTAGTGCCAGTTTTAACAGCTGTAGAGCGCTGGGCTGATTCACTTAGGCTGCACACTCTGGAGAATGTTAAAGAGACTTTATCACGGGATCTCCATGCGCTTAACCTCTGTTTAACATTCTGAGCCGTAGACACAAGTGTTTAGCACCGCTGCTCTTTTTTTTCCCCTCCCCACAGAAAAGCACTACTCTTAACGTTTTAGACAGCTTTTCTTTCTTGGCATAAAATCAAACGGTAAACAATGAATTTGCATGAGATACTGTCTCGTCTTCTTCCTGTTAATAAAGATTTTTTTTTCCCTTCGCTTGCTAATAGGTGTTAATATGTTTGCAGTTTAATAGTCTTTACTCTTGAGTGGGAATACCACTTTTTAACTGTGAATAATCATAAGCTCAGTCGTATCAGAGATTCATATTATTGAAGAAGAATGGAAGCAGTCTGTTAATATCCCCTTATCTGTCTGACTGCCTTCCAGCCGCATTCAGCATGAGATGAATTGCAGCTTCACTCTTCATTTACTATTTTGGTTTACATTAAAACGTGCATGTTGGCATTACACGTTTTAATCTTAATTATGTTGTCATGCCGTGGACAAGTTCATTTTTCTCAACTCCATTTTCCCTCCGTTGAATGAGCACAACATATTTGTTCCTTATCTAGCACATGACAAGGACCCTAGTTATATAGTAATGTTTCCTTCCCATTAACCACTTGCAGCAATTTATTTCAAATTCCACTCCATTAATACATCCCCAGTTATTAAGAACGTGGACACTGAATGTCTTATAGCCCTTAGTTAAGTGTATGTTAGTAGTAGTTAATCTAAAAATCTGTTCTTGATGACTGCGTATGTATTATTTATACATGTGACTGTTGTGACGTTTTCCATACCGACCTACGTACTTAAGGCACCGGCCCCCGGCTGTATGTTTTTGCATGATGTGTGCACTGCTAATACCCCGTTGTTAATTAAGCCCTTAAGTGAAACTGGGTGCTTAGGTCTACAAGAAAGAGTATCATTGATAATAATGAAGCTCATAATGAACACTCTGTTACTTGTTTAGTCTGGACACCAAATAGCTTATGTTTTATTTCACTATCCGCTTATCCTTTTAAAGCCCATCTCACCTAAAGTGTAGTAGAAGGAGGAAAAATGGCAGGGAACAGGTACTTTTACCGGTTTTGGTGCATGTTTTTTGGACACTGCTTTGTTTGCAAACATTACAATGAATGATATTTAAGAGAATGATATTTAAGAAAGAAGACTAAAAACCCTAAGCCTTTATGTCTACAAAAAAGCAAAAAGCGATTTAAGAAGCTTTTTAAAAAGAAAAAAAAAATCTTGCCATTTGTGTATTAAGTTAAATTTTAGCTTCTAGGTGCCTTTAAGGAGCATCCACTCAGTGCTCGCTGTACAAAGTCTAGTTTTACATTGACTGGTATATACGTAATGGGATAGTGATTGTTATTAAATGAAGTCATGTGTCATTGTAAAGATCTTTAACATTTTACGATGAAATGCTTATGCTGGCTTTAGTCTGTCCTTAAGTTTACGAGCTACAAGATTTTCTTATGCTCGGAGTGATCTTTGCTTGTCCAGAAAGCATGAAAGAAGTTGTAATTTAAATGATAGCACATAAAATGACAAGCACTTATTCAAATTAAATCAGGCTATAGCTAAGGTTTAGGATGGTATCATTACTGGGTATGTCATGGATCACTTAATGTAACATTCCTATTTTCTTAAAATGGTACAAAATGTCAAAAAGGACAATCTTAGGAATAGAATTTGCTTTCAGTTCTTTGAACTCTTACCTTATATTAAAAAAGCGTTGTGTTAGAGCGCCTTGCAGTGTATCGGTTCATCATTGTTGATTTATTGATTCCGTTCTTTCCTTTAAAATAAATCAATTTTATGCTGTGCAATGTTTGCCAAATGTATCTTTTATTATGTATTTCTTCTGTTGTACTTCATACGTGTTTGGAACAACAGAATTCTCATATGTTTGTTTGTTTGCCATTTAAATTTAAACATTCATGACGCTTTAGACAGATACAACAAAGGAGACAGGAGAAGGGTGGTATGCTAGGCCAAAGTGCTCAAAGCTGTTAGGGTGAAATCTGTTCCTAATGTTCAACTAAACAAAATCAATACCAAGCCGTTCTACGCTTTTTCTATGTGTCATGAACCCACTTTGAAGCACTGTGATGTGGCCAAATTGCTTCATATGTTGTGTAATTTGTTTTAATGACCTAGGTGCCAGGTATCCTTGGCACCCAACTTTTTGTACTGCATCACATTATGTTACATTGATTTGTAGAAGAACAGCACATGGGTAGCAGTATTACAATAGGGGGGGGCGGTGAAAATGAACAATAACATTAAAAATTAAAATATGTCAATCACATTGACACACATTGAGAACTACTTATACAGCAGGAGAAGAATGCCTTGCTCTTGTGAGCTTACAGGCTGTAAGGAGGTTGAGGGGAATGAGACACAATGAGAGCAAGTCTAGTCTGACCATTTTCCCCTGATATAGAGATTCAAGAGTCTTGTATTAGATTCCCTCACTGTATTGGCCTCTACCACTTCCAATGGGAGGCTTTTCTTGTAAAGGTAGTAGAGGCTGATGTGGAGATCTAAAAGGCGCGGCGTGATCGGATTGATTTGTTCCTGGGTGCAAGTTGAGGATATTAAGAATATTATGTGCTCTCTTAATAGGTGGGCGCTTAAAAAGCATTTTTTCTTAGAATAAGTAAGGCAGATCTCTAGGTATGTGTGCCTTTGCTCATAAACAACAAATCTTTATGGCACCTAACCTCAAATTTATTTTCAACCCTGTTGGTAAATATGCACCATACAAAAAAGTGGGAAGGGGGTTTAGTCCACATACCTGATATTGATTCAATGGTTATATAATATCGTTTTGATATTCGTCACTATTAAGCTTGCTAAGCTATAGCTTGTATCATTAGCACTGGTACACGTCTTACTAAATGTAAGGCCTAGTATATACTTTATGGTCATATCAATAAAGGTTTCAATGAAACATAATTCACTCACTCGTCAAGCATTGGAGTTTCTTGCTGTCTTGCGTTATTTATTGTAGGATTGTTTTTAGAAAGCAAACATCTGTTCAACATTTTTAAGGGCTAATTAAGATGAACATGGGAACAATGTGTTGAAGCCTGCTATCTTCAGTTACAGTAAATACAACACTGAATAGCTAACGCTAGCGAATCCACTTCATTAACGTAAGCCCGTCTTTTTGTTGGAGCTCCTCTGCTCTCTGCTTGATCCATGGAAAATGTTATCTTACTATTTAAATATGCCAAGCTCATAATATATGAAAGGCTCCTCCATTTTAGGACAGAAACGTGTCTGGATCTGTAGTGTTACAACGGCATAAGGAAGCATTGTCTTTCCAAAGGCATGATAAGAAACTGGAGAACCCGTATCAGCCCAACCACTTGCACAAACATTTCCTCCTATATAACTTCTTAAGCCTCTCGCACAATTAATCATAAAGCGATACAAAGCTTGAATGATAAGGCATTTAGCCTTCTGCCTTGGAATTCATGCCAACAAATTTTCATGTTTCATAAAGTACACGGAGGTGCAACAGTGTATTGGCTACAAAGTGCCTTTGCTTGCTGAAACAGAAACATTTTGGACTTAATGTAATAAAAACATGCAGAGCAATTCTAAATTTGTAAGTGTTATACTGTTACTAATGTAAAGTGCGTGAAATTTAAATTGAAACATCAACCCCAGCTTCCAATTTTTGGGATACTTTATTTAAGAGAAAGCAAAAAAGCAAAGTTTCGGCCAAACAGGGCCTTTGTCAATGAAAACGTAGATGTTGCTAGATCAGGCTGTATGGGTTGGCACATGCTGTGTAATTTGATCATGAGGCCCACAGCATATGATCGCTCTGTGTCTTCAAGTTTGAGACGGGGCAAACTCTTTATATTCGCCAGGACTAAAATACTAATAATTATAATTAACTGGGACCAGAATAATCCCCTGGGATGGCATTCTCATTTTCATTCTCATTCTTCATTTGATATTAGTGTTTCTTTCTAACTTAACTCAATAAAAATTATATTCTATATTTCAATATGGTTAGGCCTTTACCGTTGAGTTGGACTTCTGTCATGTCTACTCCCCACACACATCAATGTGCTGAAAAAAATCTTTGGTATCTAGATTTATTTGCTGTCCATGTAGAAATGTTTAGACCCCCTAAGGGGAGCCATGCTTGCTATAAGTAAAGTTCACTTACCTGTCTCATGTTATGTGCAGCCATAAAGTGTGAAAGGCTTTTATAAGGAAGGAAATGGGAAACTGGCAACAGTACAAGTCGTATTGTGCTCTAAATAACCCAAAATACACACACAGGACATAAATAAAACAAGCAGCTCTATAGAGTGTTTTCTTAGTTGATTGAAATATATTTTTAGCTGGATATTTCCCTTCAATTTTCTTTTTTCCTGCGTACTTCAAAATACCATGATTATACTATATAACAATCCCCTGCCCTCTTTTACTTTACTTGCTTTATCCTGATGGCATTGGTCTTCAAGAAGTCTGACACAACTTCAACTTTGCCGGGTAGCGTTTAATATAGAAGTGACTAACGAGAACCAGCTAAATGACATCATAACACTTTTCTCTTGATTTCCGCATAGGGTATATATTTTAACTTATGTGTAAGTGGCTCTTTACAAAAGGAACAATATATTTTTTCTAAAGTACCACCACAGTCCCCAGGCAGTCATATACTTTTTAACAGCTGGACAGGTCCCCACCCATCATATATAAATCAAATTTTTTCCATATATATATATAGATATATCTATATCTATAGATATAGATAAATCTATCTATCTATCTATCTATCTATCTATAGATAGATATATCTATCACACATCTCAGGAGGGATTTTGCCCCACTCCTCTTTGCAGATCCTCTTCAAATCATTAAGGTTTCGAGGCTGATGTTTGGCAACTCGAACCTTCATCTCCCTTCACACATTTTCTATGGGATTAAGGTCTGGAGACTGGCAAGGCCACACCATGATCTTAATGCACTTCTTCTTGAGACACTCCTTTGTTGCCTTGGCCATGTGTTTTGGGTCATTGTCATGCTGGAATACCCATCCACAACCCATTTTCAATGCCCTTGCTGAGGGAAGGAGGTTCTCGCCCAAGATTTGACATGGCCCCCATCCATCGTCCCTTTGATGTGGTGAAGTTTTCCCATCCCCTTAGCAGAAAAACTAAAAGCATAATGTTCCACCATCTTTGACGGTGGAGATTGTGTTCTTGGGGTCATAGGCAGCATTCCTCCTCTTCCAAACACAGGGTGAGATGATGCCAGATAGCTTGATTTTGGTCTCATCTATACACCCAGTTGTCCTCTGAATTATTCAGATGTCCATAGGCAAAATTCAGACGGGTCTGTACATGTGCTTTCTTGAGCAGGGGGACCTTGCGGGCGCTGCAGGATTTCAGTCATTCACGGTCCCCACTGCCTTGAGATCATTGACAAGATCCTCCCGTGTAGTTCTGGGCTGATTCCTCACCGTTCCCATGATCATTGAAACTTCATGAGGTGAGATCTTGCATGGAGCCCCAGACCGAGGGAGATTGACAGTTTTGTGTTTCTTCCATTTGCGAATAATCGCACCAACTGTTGTCACCTTCTTACCAAGCTGCTTGCCGATGGTGTTGTAGCCCATTTCAGCCTTGTGTAGGTCTACAATCCTGTTCCTGACATCCTTGGACCGCTCTTTAGATTTGGGCATGGTGGTGAGTTTGGAATCGGATTGATTGCTTCTGCGGACAGGTGTCTTCTATAGGGTAACAAACTGAGATTAGGAGCATTCCCTATAAGAGAGTGCTCCTAATCTCACCTCATTACCTGTATAAAAGACACCTGGGAGCCAGACATCTTGCTGATTGATAGGGGATCCAAAACATATTTCACTGAGTAAAATGCAAATCAATTTATAACTTATTTGAAATGCCTTATTCTGGATTTTTTTGTTATTCTGTCTCTCACTTTTCAAATAAAAATTATAGACTGATCATGTCTGTCAGTGGGCAAACGTACAAAATCAACAGGGGATCAAATATTTTTTTCCTTCACTGTATGTATATATATGTCTATATATCTATATATATAGCTATATATATATATAATGTGGATATAGAGGCAAAGGTGATAATTATTAACCTTATTTGCATGTGCCTACCCAGAATACCTTGTGGCTGTGGCAGCACCATGAGATTTCTGAGGGAAAAACAAGCCTTCTGGCATGTCTGGTGTCTGTAGATGAGTGTTTAATAATGCTTCTAATACTATGTATGTATGTATGTGTATGTGTATATATATATATATATTATATATATATATATATATATATATAATTACAGCTGCTTTCATGGTGATATTTTAAGAAATTGTTGTTTGTGTTTGGTAGAATTTAAAATGCTAACATTATGTATCTGTGACAAAATATCATTCATTTCCATCATAGGGTTATCTTCCTGCAAATGTGGACAGAAGGGACGGCACATTAAAGAGAAAGCAGAAAGAATATTTTGCCTTCATAGAACAATATTACAATTCCAGGAATGATGACACAAATCAGAGCACGTACAGACAGGTAATGACATACTGTTCTTGTTATTAATGTTTTTGGATCTTACTGATTTAGCAGTTATAAGATTTTACCCTGCTTGATGAATGACAGGCCAATCTTATTTTGACCTATGCACACAGTCGCAGTTAACATGGCATCCGGATCTGCCCTTCTGGAAAACGTTTGCTAATCCTTTGTTTTTCCTTCTTTTCATATATCCTACCTGCCTGGTTATTTTAGTGGGAACCAAATTTCACAGAGCTGGGGAATCTGCCGTCACTTTATAAATAAATGTAATGTAAATGTATCATAGCCAGCCTATAACTTCCTAATGTATTGTAGGTTAGATTATGTGGACAATAAACTGATGTAAATGCAGCATTGCTCTTTGACATATGTCCAGATATAGTAGAGTTCATCAACATTAAAAAGTCCATTGGGAAGATGCATGCACACTCCAGGGGGGGTATTTGTGATTTTACCCTGGGAAGTTAAGAAAGTTCTGCTATTAGATTAATGCATGTCGTATGTCTTTGAGTCTTTTTCCAGTTTTGAGCTGGTTTGCCAGTATATTTTGCCATGTTAACTGTTGCATGCCTGAAATGTGATATTGAAAGCTCTTATTGCACACACCCCTCCCCATTCCATGCCAAGGGTCTAACTACCAAAACCCAGCTTTATGTTGTATAACCCCTGGCTCTTAAAGCTTTACAATTCTCATTTGTCCAACTAAGATGTACAAAGTAGCATGACCTTAATTATACTACCAACCTTTTAGAACCAGGAAGGTATAAGATATTAAAATAATGCTGGTTGCAATCATATGTTTTTCACACCATAGTAGTTCTGTATATTAATGCCTATCTCCCCTTATTTGCAGATTCGAATTGATATCCCCAGAATGAGCCCAGAAACATTAATTCTTCAGCCAGTTGTGACAGAGGTAAGGTGTTAAAAATGACAAGGCAGATATAGTGAATAAGGGTAAATTCATCTTCCTGCCTTCCATCCATCCCCTTTCCTTGCCTTTCATTGATTGTCTCACTTTAAACACATCTTTAATCAAATATTTCCATATTAATGGATCTGTGAATGTTATTTAATGTGCATTTTGTTTGGTTCTTTACATATTTTGAAGTTTTTAACAATTTATCTGCAACTTTACCGGCTCTATGCACAGTTCCATTTCAATAGTGCGGCTTATTTCTGACAAAGAAAACGGAATTTTCCTTAACGTTACTCACTTTTATAGAGATAAATATTGTAGGGATTATTTATTACTTGAAAAGAGACAAGGGTACCCAGCTTTGTAGCTCATTTAAACTCAAACTATAATTTATTTAGCCTACTGTTCGACATTTTGGCCAACACAGCAGCCTATTTCGAGCCCTGTCACAGCGACGATAAATAAACACTGCATTCATATCTACAGATGCTCCACTCCAAGGTGCCGGAGTGTCAGCAGAGAAACGTGATAATATCAGTACATGATGACATCAGTGTTTGTCTTAGCCTACTGACATCACCATGTGAGGTAGCCGACACTTAACAGCCGATTCACAGGGTTTTAACGGGCAGGGAACAGTTTTCCAGGGAAATTAAAAAATGAAAGTCCCTGACAGCAAGTATAACTTATATGGACAAAAATTGTAATTATGGTGGGGCAAATAAATCTGTTCACAGGGAAAAATATATGAGGGAAAAGGGATTTTCTTAGAAATGTCAATGAAAGTCAACCTAAAAAAAATTGTGTTGCGACACTGTAAATCCTAACTCGCCTCACTATAAATACTTATTTAATTTCTTAGGATTGGAAGCTGGAGTATATAGGATATTACATTGTGTTACCGTAGATGTTAGTATTAACAACACATGCAGATAATCTTTATTTTCATTTTGATTAAGGACATTTGCTATTTATCAAATCAATCTTAAGAGTGGTCTTGGACTTCTTGGAAACCTATTAAAAGGTTAAGTCACCCTAGAACGTTAATAGATGCGCGAGGCAAGTAATTAGCATCAGTCGCACTTCACACAAGAGAGAACCCATTCAAAGAATTTATCTTTGCAATGGAATATAAATATCTCTTCACATAATGATTGAAGTTTTTATCAACCATGACAAAGGCTGATGTACGTGCCAATCAGTATCTTATTTTGAAATGTGCATGTATTTTAATAGTGAATGCCTCCTGCCGTGTGTTGGAGATTGACGAGAGTGGTTTCCAAACATGTCAGCTATTGTGGGGCTTGATCATGCCAACGTTTACAGAAAAGAAGAAAAGAACTAGACCAATCTTTTCACTTAACTTAAGGAATAAGTACAGTATTACCTGTAGTATGTTTAAAGAAATATGAATTGGGGAACCATTACAGGTTACATGCATAGACATTCCAATGGCATTATGACACAAAAGTGAGATTATGAGGAAGCTGTTTTTGTGGATAGCTTTGGTCCTAGAAGGGAGATGCAGCGGGTCAATTAGATTTAAGCAGATGGATTGTGTCAACCCATTGGTGAACAGTTGATATGGCAGGATTTCTCTAGGGGGTGAGGCATCCATGCAGAACTAAATTCTTTATTTAGTTTATGATCTCATATTAATCTACTTTTCTTTACTGTCCATTCTGGAATCTGCTCGCTAAAGAGGGGAGATTGTGGGTAAGGGGCTCAATTCAGCCTGCTGATATTACCTTGCCTTATCGATGATAGACCCCTGTGAGCTTCACCCAGAAGAAGAGCTGCCTCTGCGTGACACATAGCTACATTATGAGACTTTCAAATAACTCTTACCACGTTACCTATGCACCGCACGTTGCTAACACAAACCTTCTTGTAAAAGCTCACTCAAATTTGCCCTTTAAAGTGCATAGTGATATCAGGAAATGTTCGGTTCTATCGCAATATCCCTTTTTTGTGAATAGACCCATCTTTCTATTAATTGTGTGTTATGTCATTTTAACTTTCTTTACCTAAACATTTTTACCGAAAGAATCTTTATTAATATCGGGAAGTGATGTGGGGCATATTCTTTTCTACCTTTTCCTGTTCTATATTCAACTTCGGTGCTTTGTCCAACCTCGTGTTTGCTGACTATTCCAGTGACCTTTTGGCTTGCCTTGTGTGAAAAGGAATCCATTTTATGTTGGAGCACTTTTGTAACATGATATAAGTCATGTTTTTGTATTAAACATGTGCATGTACATATATACTTCCAACTGTAATCTCTCACGTCTTCTAAACTGTAGGCCAGAATTCCCTTTTACAGCTCAGCTTTTTGTACTTTCTCAGCCATTTCTCTTTTTTCCCCCTGTGCTTTCCATCAGCTCAGCACCTTTTACAAATAAATGACAGTAGATGTTATAAATTGGTTTTAGCTACATGAACATTTCTAACAAGCTGACAATAGCCTCTTTATTTGGCTACTTCTAGTAAATGTTATGTGTGGATTAAGCTGGAATATGGATCACTCTCCGCCTTTTTCTTTCTTACATATATCTACTAAAATAGACATGCATCTTTCTTATACCTTTTTGAAAAGTGTATCTCACTTTATACAGTTTTAATTAAGCAATGCACACATCATAGCTCATGTATGACAAATAGGCATTTACCGGTCTCTCCAAAACTGCGGCAGTAGCTAAGACTATAAGACTAGCTTAGTTTTACCAGTGTGCCAGATTCGAATGAAATATTGATAATGTTGTTTAATTTATATTGTGCTGACAGAAGTGAAAGCTCTCCTTTTTAATGTTTTTCTTATTTTATTTATTAACAAAATGCTTGTTTTGTGCTGTACTCTGCTTGTTTGAGCGTGGATGACTGGTGAGTAACCTCGGTTCCTATTGTGCTTTTAAGCTTATTTTGCTGCTTCCTGGGATCCTCATGCTGCTAGTAATTATTACTTGTTTCCCCGAGTCCTTGCTGTGGGTGTCTGGTTGCTGGTATAAACATGAGCAGAATGCAAATCTGAATGTCTGAGCCAGTCTTTCATTCACTGTACAAATCATTAAGAGAATACATTTTTCATAGTTCGTCGTGCGACTGACTGTTCTTCAACTCTAGAAAATAGGCAATAGTCGCATAATGCTAGTACTTACCAACAGCAAGTTACTTTATTTTAATAACTTATTTGACAAATCTCATAGTTCTTAATCTAGCCTAAGATTCTATAAATATTTGAAAGACTAAAAATGCCACCATACATCTTTCAGAGGGGAAATGTTTTTTCTCTCTCTCCATCAATCTGGAGTGTACAGTAGAATTCATGACCTCATTTGAAAAATGTTTCCTCACTTCTAAGATTGTACATCCATTTTTTAATAATATGAAGCATTCAACAGAGCAAAGGTGCAAGACTGTTTTGTGTTTCCTGCATGCTGGTTGGAAAATGCAGTGTCCATTAACCTTCTGGAATGCTGCTTTTTTATACATGTTCCAAGAAAGTCAAACCTAGTACGCCACGTACAGTTAGCAAAGTATGTAGGGAGCCCTTCAAATCCATTTGCACATATGATTGATCTTTAACCTTACTGGTAGAGAAGTGGAACAGCCTCCCAGCAGAAGTGGTAGAGGCTAATACAGTGAGGACATTTTACGTATGGATGGAATAGACGTGGTTATGCAGAATCCCAGATGAGCCCAAGGACTGATTAAAGACAGTAATAAAGAAAAATGGACAGACACAATGGGCTGACTGATTCATATCTGCTGTCAGCTTTTCTATGTAATTACACATTGTAATACATGTTAATGACAGATATAATTGACAATAGAGCAGATTCTTATGTCTGTCTGATACTTGCTAGCATAGTATATCTCCACCAACGTGGCGTCCTTAAGGACAGATATTTTTGGAGATTTTATTAAAGTAGAGGTAAATAAATACAATTGTGTTTCTCTGCTGCTCGGTTGTAAAGTGACAGATTTTTTAAAGTGTGAAACTAGCTGTGGAAATAACAACTCTTTAAAGGAAACCTGTTGGCTGTGTAGTTGAATCAGTTGTTCAGTACATGCCAACTTTTATATCATATCTGTTTAATTCCCACTTCTTCTTTTTTTATTGATACATACCATTTGTACGTGTATGTTTAAAATATCGTAACAAATGCTGCCATGGGATGCTAAATTCATGAAATGGAATTACCCATAAATGATCATATGATAAGCTAAAGTGCCGCATATAACCTCTTAAAGATAAATTCTAATGTCCCTGACGGCCTTACTACAGTATAATGCATTTTCCAAAATGCTAAAAGAAAAATAAAGAACTTACCCGACATCCTGAATCCTTTTGAAAGCTTACAATCTATTAGCAAATCAATAAATACGATCCAGATTTTTTAAAGAGATCAAAATGGTGACCATCAGGGCTGAGCTAAGAGTTCAGTGGTGCCTGAGTGCAGTATTTATTTTGTGTAATTAACACGTCGATTTGCTCTAGCACCATACAATAACACACACTCACTATAACACTATACACTAACACATACATAAATACATACATACATAAATACATACATACATGCCCTGTTTATCTTGAAAACATAAACTTACATATTTACTAGATGTTTTATCTAGAGCAATTAACTGAATATGACTCTGTCTTTGTGTATGACCTAACTAGTAAGGGTATAATGTGTACATTTCATATTGTGCATGCCTTTGTGCTTTAATATAGTGGTAATCCAGTATACTAAACAATTGATTTTCTTAAAAACAAAATACCCAACTATTGCCTCTTTCCTTCTGAGTTTTGCGCACGTTCTTCATGGGACTATTTCTAGAGTGATGGATAAGTGTTTGGATGGATATTATGATAAGCATTTGTGAGTGTTGTGAAGCTAGCATCCTAAAACCACTTTTCTCCTGTCTCTGATGTGGTTCATTACATGTATGTTTGATGTGCCTTTCACAGAGAGATAAAACAACATAAAAGACTTTAGTATATTGGTCAGGCAATGTCTGAAAACAAGTAGTTTAAAAAGCTTCTCAATAAATTAATTTTCATATTTGTCTAACCTTGGTTAACCTTTATTAATAATCTGGCTCGCTTCTGTACCTTTTGGGGTAAAAAAAAAAAGTTTGCCAATTGCATTTAGTTAGCAGCAAGGAAACTGCCTTTTCCCCCTACCTTTTGTTTAAAACAATCATCCATTACTTTTGAGAAATTGATAATAGCATCAGAGATAAGAACTTAAATTTCTGATTTTTGACAAGGAACATTTTTCACTCTCTGCAAAACAAGGTTTTCTCTGGGTGTGAATTTATGATTTCTCCGTGTTTCAGCCGGCGGCTTTCAAGTGTTTCAATGACCATTTTAAGCCAGCTCCAGGAGAAAGAAATGTCAGGATTTATATATATATATATATTTATTTATTTATTTTTTCCTCTCACTTTACAAATTCTGTTCTTGCTTGTGAAGAAAAAAAAAAGTGATTGTATTAATCTTTGATATTTGGTAATATGAGTCTCCACCTATAAAAAGCAACGTCTCGGGTAAGTAGAATGTATTTACAATGTTCTCTTTTTACTGGATCAGTGTTGAGCTGACCTGACATTTCAAACAGAAAAGCCAATGCAAATCACACTGAGTGGTTCATTACAGTATCATTCAAATATGAAATACTCCTGCAAGTCAGGGGACACTTCTGGAAATGTAATACAGAAGGAATGTGTTATCTCCTTTCCACACACCATGGAAAACCAAACATAAATATACTTTTTCTGGATGAATAATGCATAGGAATATGCAGTTTATTTTGAAATCATAGTGACTTAGCATATTTAGCCCGATATTACATTTGAAGATGAAAAATCATTTTAAGATGGCTATTATGACTTTTCGAGTGTAAAAAATAAGTTAAATGATAACGCTTGAGCATTGTGTGAGCTGTGGTTGAATTGTGCTGTCAGCTGATGTGAAAACAGGCAGTGCCAGCACTGCAGGGGTTTTTAAATTCATCATTTTGTTCCACCATTTTGTTATGCAGCTCCACGTAACTTAGTATCTGCGAGAAAATAAATATATGTGGATGCTAATATCTAATGCTTAACGGTTTGTGTTTAGCAGATAAACTACTCTTATTTTAAATAGCATAAACTTTTTCCTCCAGTTTCCGCGACTGGGATGTTACTTAGACTGTTTAAAAGTGCAAGGAACGAAACTTCAACTTTGTAACTAATTTCTTTAAAAGGAAATAACCCATCGCCCCAAAAAACACGTGGCTTGATTTACTTTACATTGCATGCAGTGTGTAGCTGTTGGGCCAAATTCATAAAAAGGGGTCCTATAAGCAGGAACTTCCTATAGTGCCGCATGATGATTGCTCCACATTGCTGGTCTTCATGGTATGATTCTCTAACATACTTAGAACACCGCTTTTTAAATGTCGAGGCAAATGAAGATGGATCAGAAGTAGCAAAGACCGTTGTAGCGTATGCTTTGTCTATTTAAGAACATGATTCACCCAGTCACTTGGATCAACGTAATAAAAATGCTCTCGAACGTCAACTGCTGTGGTGTTCATGTAGCTGTATCACTCATGTTCAAGTTATGAGCTGAGTGTCATAGGGGAGATAGTTGTAGGGCTACTAGTTGGGTAGTTCTGACGCAAGATAAACTATATGACCAAAAGTATTAAGATAGCTGACCATCAGACCTATATGAGCTTGTAGGACATCCCATTTTGAAAGCATGGACATTAATATGGAGCCCCTAGACTTTCAAGTGTGTCTGTAGGAACTTGGGCATATTCAGCCAAAAAAAGCTCATGCGCAGTGCTTGTGCTGATGTTCGTTCCAGAGGCAGCACCTTAGCACTCAGCACCTTAGCACTCAGCACCTGGCAGCCCCGCTTTGTAGCTGAGCTCCACTTCATGCTTCCACTTTGCAATAATAGCATTTATTTACAGTGGACCGGGGCAGATCTAACAGGGCATACATTTCACTGTTTTGCTCTTTAGTATTACATATGCTACTGCCAATGTTTGTCTCAGATGGCTTCCTATGTGTTTGAATTTTTTTTGACACCTCTTGCCAATGAGTGCGGCTGAAACATCACTAATAACTAGGAGAGGGGTATCCACATACATTTGGTCATATAATGTAACTAAGACTTGCCAATAAAACCATTGTGCTGCACATATCTTTCGATCAGCAAGACATTTACATAAATATTTCTATGTTATAAATAAGTGGCCGTATGTGCCATTGGTATGCCTCTCACTTACACATTCTGTCCCAGTCTAACAATTCATATTGTGTAGATATTATAGTCATGCTATGCTATTGTTGTGTTTTTCCAGATATTTGAAAGGATTTTATTTATATGGGCCATTCGCCACCCAGCCAGCGGATATGTCCAAGGCATTAACGACCTTGTCACGCCTTTCTTTGTGGTGTTCATCAGTGACTATGCGGGTAAGTTGAGCGGAATTCATGACTACGGCCTTTGCTTTTATTTCCGCAGTTTAAGTGTATCTGCCATTATAGGATTGGCGTATTGCAGACATTGTAATACTTCCTATGCACATTTTCCAAACTGTTAATTTTAATAGTGATCTTGTTAATAAAGTATAAAGTTAAAAAAATGGAAATTGCAAACACATTTTCCTTCATATTTGTAACTGTCATTTTTTTTGTATATTAGTAATGAAAGCCTTGATACATTATCTGCTGAAAAATGAGCTTTTGTCTGCACCCTTTTGCAGAGGGATGTTTGTTTCTGTAATTATGCTTTGATGGTATGGCATTTATGCGACCTCAGCGGTGGTTTGCTGCCATCTGGTATTCATTCACCACTGTAAATGCTTTGTAAAAGTAATCTGCACACTCTTTGGAGGAAGAACCTTTGTGAGATATGTGGGGAGCAGAACGTCAGGAGAAAAAGGGACCCAACCAACTGGTTCTAGTCTTAAACAATCTAACCATTGCATATTTTAGTGTCTTTTTAACCATGGCAATGGAAATCAGTTAGACAAAGTATCGTGTGTACTAAAATTCTATTTTTTTGTTTCATTTAACCTACACCTGTCAAGGTCAAGAATGCACCTAAAAACCCACTAAACTTACAATTGCCATCCCTTCATTCCCCCTATTTCCCCACCTGCTTACCTATTAACATTTTAGAAAGCATGTTGGTGGAAGTTGCAGGAGGGCCATATCATGGCGGCGTATTAGACAACATGTCATAAGCTTAATTGGTCCTTAAAATATGAACCCAATAACTGACCGAGTTGCTTCCCCTATATAATTACTTAAAATCGAGTAACCTTTTTAATTACCCGTCCAGTTTCTAGTTTAGCATACTCTGGGACCCTGCCTTGACAGCAAGGTTGTGAGATGAGATCAGAACAAAGGATCTTGAAATCGGGGGTCATCCCTAGTGTTGCTAACCACCTGTAGTTTCCAAGGCAAGAGTTTTGTTGCCCATGCTCTGACAGTGTATATACCTTGGTATCATAACCTCACATGTAGTGTTTCTAGGATAGGGCAAACTGCCCTTGAGTTAGGATTAGCATGAAAATGCCTTTTTTCCTTGATTCAAATTCGTGTTTCATTGGAGGTCTGTTCATCGCTTAGCAACTAATGAGAAATACTGCTGCTTACTCCCTAATCATCTCTTAAGTAGGGTAGAGGCCTACTCCTGAGAGTGCTTGCCGCTTTTTCCTTTTACTCCCTCATTTGACAGATAATGAAAATGTTCTTAATGATCCTAGAGCAGTTGGATCTCTGTTGGAAGACTTTAGAGTTGTTAATTGAAATAAGAAGTTCAGCTGAGATGTGATTAGAGAATTGATATTCCATGTTAAATAGACCATTTAATTAATGTGGTAAATAAGTTTGTCTTAACTACTTTGCCAGCAACTTGCATTGTGGGACCCAAGTGACTGTTAATGCAGTAGCATCTGTGTCAAGATCATAGGTGAACGCAAATACGTATTTATCTTCTTTGCAAGTACAAGAGGGCTTTCTGTACACTGTTTAATGTTGACGTTCTCTTTCAGGGTAGACATTAACCTTGCTATTTATTAACAGGGAGATTTGTCCCTTTTCATGTGGTTTTTAATCCGCATAGTTAGCATGTCGATCTAAACCATCTTGTTCCATCCAATCTTAAGTAAGCCCTACATCTGTAAGAAGAAGGAGGAACGTGATTATTGTAGCTGTTTTAATTGTACATGTTTAATAACTGTTGAGTAGCTGTAGCTGGATTATCCATATTGATATATTTATAATATTTACAATACGGTAAAATTTCTCCCCCTACGTCTTGCTCCTGGCACCCACCACACTTAAGCATTGCTTGTAGTTATACAAAATGTAGTTCATAGTAGGCTTGGCAACTGTAAAGTAATTCTTCATGTATTAAAGAAGCCATGATTCCTAAGCAAACCAATTACGAAGCATTGCTTGTTTACCTGACCTGTCATAGCACAGCCCCTAGGTGAATGCATGTGTACAAGCATTCATTTACTCCGCTAGTGACAGGGTTCCACGCTTATTCCAGTCAAACACTATTGTATCTAATTTGTGCAAAATATGGCTGTGCCGTGTTTGCAGCCGTTGCTTTGCGCTACACTAATATTATGTAAAATCCAAGATGGGTTTTGCGGAAATAAGCACACTCTTCGTAAACTCTATTAATTTTTGGCTTAAAAATTATCCTAATAACAATATGCCATGTTTTGATAAACATTTCTCAGCAGAAGGAAATTATGAGTCACCAAGTGAGATGTGGAAAAGATGAAACTGTGACATAAAATCTATTTTTATATGTTTCCGATTCCCAGAACTCGCTGCTTGGTGAGATGGAGTACGCTGAGAGCTTTGTGCTAATATTACTGTCAGATGCTTTTGAGGTTCTGAAACATGTTGTGATAACATTTTATCTCTTTCTTTTCCAAACTGTTAATGTGCTAGGATCCAACTGTTTGCATTAAATGGACAAATTGATGTGGCAGTAGGTTCCGTTTTGGAGGTTGAATGTCAGATTCCAATGAATCGCCTTTAATTTTCAATGCTTTTACAGCATCTCTTTAACATACCTGATAATGCTGTAAATTTTCATATATGCTACCAAAACCTGAAACAAATAAGTTCAAAAATAAGAACTGGCATTTTTTATCTATTCTACTTTGAGTGGTAGGTATATGTTTCTTTTTCAGATAACCTAATTGGTTCTGGTTTTTTCTTTGTTTCTCTTTTCCCCCTCTATTTTTGGCAGCCATTTTGTTAGTTGTTTACATAATTCCAGAAAGCCAAATGACCTGTGTTTGTTATACACATGTCTTATGGAGTCAAATCTCAACAGTTAAGTGGAGAATTAAATGAATCAGTCTAACTTTGTTTTAATGGTTCACTGTGAGGTCATACAAGTTAACCACCCCAAAACCTGGACATACTCACCTCCACCTTTAGGCTAGGTTTCCACTTGTTTTTTTTTTTTTAAAAACGCCTGTAAAAACGCCAATTCAGCCACACAGCGTTTGTTTTTAGTGAAAAAACGCTGCAGCCAGATGTTAGCTGTTCTTCAATAGGAAATCGCACAATGCCATTTCCACTTGGCGTTTTTCTGTTTGGCGTTTTTTCAGTCCTCTTTGGCGTTTTTCTGCTTTTTTGGGCTCTGTGGCAGTTTTTCAAAATCGCAGCATGTTGACACTCTGGCGTTTTTTGCAAGGAAATCTTGGCGTTTTTCTCCAATAGAAGTCTATGGGAGAGAAAAAACGCCATGAAAAAGCCATGTGGGTTTTTTGCCTTGGCGTTTTTTATGGCGTTTTTTTCCACAGTTACAATGCAGAGGATGGACCCAGTATCTGTGTGTCCTACGAGAAATAGGCTGGAAACAAACAGTTTCACACAAAACAAAGTTCATATTGAATTTTACACCATTTGGAACAAACAAACAAATAAACAAACAAAATACCCGACGCATCAACCGGATCCTGCGCGCCAAAAGCAACAGCAAACAATCTGCACCATCATTTGGGGCCAATCTTCCTAGAGGAGCAGACATTCGGAATAAAGCATGCCTTACAAACCACAGAAAAGAGAAAAAAGGGTCCGCTGGATCATTTAAGTAGAACTCTACCAAGTAAATGACATCAGGAGGGGCAGATACTTGCCATTTATCCTAATCCCTTTTAGCTGAGTGAAACATCTAACTTGTAAAGGCTGGAAAAACTGCCTAAGGTCAAAAAAAGCAATTTCCACAGAAAGGCTAAAACGCCAGAAAAAACGCCAAAACGCAGGAAAATGCAGTGGCAGTTTTCTTGGCTTTTTTCCTGGCGTTTTTCATCAAGAAAAAAACGCAGGACAAAAACCCAAGTGGAAACCTAGCCTTAGTGTGACACAGCTTTATATGCAGCAAATATACAATGTACACATTGGGGTTTATATTCATCAAAAGGGACTCTAAAGCAAAGTTTGTAAAGGAGTCTTATCATCATACCACGCAGTGCTTCTTCTGATTGATGCATTCAGACTTTGTACAAGTTTGAATCTGTTTTTATGCATTGTTAGAGCGCCAACTGTTCTGATAATCCACTTGGTTACCAATACTGGACCAAAGTGTGTAATACTTTGTAATGCATGTGATGGACTCCAGTAACATCCCTTAATTCATTGCTAAGCATGATGTGACTTGTGTGTATCTCTATGCACATTGGTGGTTGATGCAATGCTAAAACTGCTTTCAAGCCCTGGGTAAACTAAACTTTCTTTGCTTGTAATAGAAGAGTTATTTCAGTTGGAAAAACCCTTTTAGGTGTTTACTTCTTATGCAGTAGCTTGTGGTTTTAATGTCCGATGTGTGTTGTGCTATAAATGAATTCACATGTATGTTATGTCGGTTCACATGTATGTTATTTCATTAATTGAGCTCTCAACCTCTAGTTTCATGTCCATTGCTTGTAGCGTTCAATGAGTTTAAGTGTATGCAAGTTGGGGCATACACAGTAAATTTACACATAAATATTTGGTAAATCAAATGTTGAATGAGTTTTTCTAGGCAGAAGAAAACATTCACACAGTACGAAACTGTAGAAAATTATCATAATTTTAAAAGCTTTTTTAACCAATGTATTCAAATAATAATGTCTGCTTTATAAAAACGTATTTGATAACATGTCAGGCTTAACTGCATGAGTTCCAGAAGGCATAGTGGGCCATCATTCCCCTAAAAGTAAGACATTGAAAATAAAACCAACGTGTTCCATGCAGTTACTGTTACTCTGTATTTGTGCTGCATCCTAATTTTGGATGACATATTTTAAGTTGTAACCTGATGTTCACAGTTTCTATCAAGTTGGTTTTACTAGCTGCAGTTTGTCCAATGTGAGGCATTCACTTATGACTGTGTAAAACCTTTAATCAACACAAATGCGTTCATGGAATGTATGGTTACAAATCTACTGACTGCAAACACTTGTCTCCTTTAGCCCCATGATCAGTGTTACAAAGGCAGCTGCTACCGCTATAACGCACCGTGCTTCTGCTTCCACTACTGTGAAAGCATTGGCTAATACTACTCTCTGTCGAAATGCTCATAAACTCAGCTATATCTGCTTTACATCCAGAGATCACGTTTGTTAATGTTGCCTACAAGGTAACAATTATATCCAATTTTATATTCAAGGTAACAATTATATTGAATAATAATAAAAAAAACTGTTTTAAAAGCAGTGTATTACCAAAATCCCACGTCTTACACTTTCCCCACACAGCCAATGATCTAATGAAGTGTCAGGCATGTTTGTTCTGCTCCTTCTACCAGTGCTTGAAGGGTTATGATGCATTGACTTGCCAATACTCTAGGAGTGACAAAGTTTGCTGGGTGGGAGCTGTTGCCACCTGCATGTTTACAGTAGCAGCAGTTTGCCCAGTGCAGATGGCCATTCTGTATTTTTTTTTTTTGTATTTAAGTTTATTATACAAAAACTGGTTATGCTAAAACAAACCTTTTTGTGTCTGTTTTGACAAAATTACATTGGTACAGATAGCAGTACTGCAATGCAGCGCAGGGCAATACACGTTACAGTATGACTTCAGTTTACGGAAAGCTCAGTAATATACAGTAGAAGCAGTGTACAATTACATTTCCAGACATGGCACATATGGTTAGCACATTAATGGAACACAGCCTGGGGAAATGGGATGGTCACGGTGGGTGAGGGGGGAGAGTAAAAGGGGGCCGAGGAGAATGGGGCTAGTCTTCAGCCTCTAGACTGTCCTTGAGAGAGTAGTAGTCGTCTCTCAGCAGGCTGTGACCTGCTCCCTCCTCAAGACCAGGCGGTTCCTGGCAAACCATAGAGCATCCTTTACACAGCACATGAGACGCCAAGCTTCGTCAATGGCGCTCTCCGTGTGTGTTCCTGGAAAAAGTCCGTAAAGGTCAGAGTGGTAGGACAGGTACTTTCTCTTGATAGAGTCCTAGAGATCCAGCTCCAGGGCTCTGAGCAAAGCCTGTGCAAACGGGCACTGCCTGAACAAGTGAAGGGAATTCTCCTCCTCCACAATGCACTGTGGGCAGTGTCTATATCTGCACAGCCCCCTGGCATGCATAAATGTCCTTAGGGGAGGCCTCCCTGAATGGTCATCCATGCAATGTCTTTATGTCGGTTGGTTAGCCTGCTCAATGCCATGTTAGCCCAGACAGTCTTGGCTGTGGTGGCAGGGAGCCCTGGGATGTTCTCTATAGTGTCTTTGGCTCTAATGAGATTGTGGATCACACGAGGTAACCACAGGTCTGGTTTAACTCCCTCCTGTTGGTGCTCCCTTACAAATTTGCCCACGTCCTAGTAGAACCAGGGCATAGTCCAATTGTAAGGGACGGAGCTGTCCCACTTGAGCTGCCTCCACAGGGGCAGCAGGAAGAAGCGGGACATGGAGTTTCCAGCACAGCCTTTCACTACATCTCTGAAAGTCCTGAGCACACAGTTCACACAAAGAAGGCCCTCAGCATGGTAGGGATGTCTGGCACTCCTTTGCCACCCTAGCCGGGTTCCTTGTACATCACTTTACTCTGTCCATTTTGGAGCCCCAGATGAAGTAGAAAACTGCTCGGCTGATGGCTCGGTGAATGGTGACCAGCAAAGGCCATGCCTGAGCTACGTACTGCAGCTCGGGAAGAATCTTGTTGCGCAGCACCAGCACTTTCCCTTTTGATGGTAAAGCCTCTGAGGCTCCACAGCCCAAATTTCTGCTTTACTTTATTTAGTCTCTCCTCCCAGCTCTCCTCCTTTCAGGGCTGCGCCATCTCTGCTGAACCAGACTCCCAGGATCTTTAGGAAGTCGGTGCCGCATTACATGATACACCACACTGCACACATTTTATACCTTCACATCTTCCATGCATTTTGTAAAAGACGAACTATTACATAAGTTATGGTGGGTAAAGGTGATGGAAAGCCCTACAACTAAAATTAAGGGGGTAGTAGAAGCATTATTAAACACTCATCTACAGACACCAGACATGCCAGAAGGCTTGCTTTTCCCGCAGAAATCTCATGGGGCTGCCACAACCACAGGGGATTCTGGGTAGGCGCATGCAAATAAGGTCAATACTTATAACCTTCTGACTCTATATCCACTAAAGGTTATAATTATTGGCCTTATTGGCATTTAGCACGGCTAAATTAAAAAGTAAAAACCACCTGCCCGGAACGGCATGTCCCGAGTGATACGAATTGTGATTAAAGGCCGTACCTCCACTTTAAAGACTTAAAGTGTGTGTGTGTGGGGTGGGGTGCAGTCTATATGCACATATATATTATATATATTAAAGTTTGCTTGGATTTCAGTGGCTGCTTATTCTTTCATTGGGCTAGTATTGAGAATACAAAGCCTCCAAGAGGTAGATGCAAAGGCTGCAGATATTACAAAAAAAAAAGAGGCTGGAAGGTTAGTATGCATTATGCATAAAAATATATTGTACGACTTGCAAAAAATTACCACAGCAAGCAAAAACCTTTTACTGAGGTTTGGGGGCTATCATGTCCATTTAAATATTTTATTATTGTAATAGCAGAACTTTTATCTGGCAATCTTGCAAGCATCTGCTAATTTTTAATTTGGGATTGGTTTGTTTGTCACCGGGCATATGGTCTGCTGCTTAATGTATTTGCTTTGAAACTGGGCATGATTTTTAGCTTATGAACTGAATAGAATTCAGCGTTCACTTAATTATTGTTTCATTTTGACACACGATCTCACGAATGCTCTGCATTTCAAATAACAAATTAAATGGCTTCAGTCGCTGCGTTCTAGCTTACCATTAACTTTGAAATGAAGCTGTAAGTAACCGTGTTTGTTGGAATATTGCTGTAT
Organism: Spea multiplicata; assembly: GCA_009364415.1. NCBI lineage: Eukaryota > Metazoa > Chordata > Amphibia > Anura > Pelobatidae > Spea > Spea multiplicata. Next base: position 60,801 of record VKOC01017516.1, on the reverse strand, counting down.
TATCGTCCTTGTGCAGCTCTTGGTAGTTTACTTCTCCTTAAGTCAATATGATTCAACGATAGATTAAGCAGTGCAGTTAGTCATGCGAAGTAAGGCTCCAGCCTAGCACGCATACTTTGTAGTCCTATCTCAGAGGAAAATACATTGTTCTCTTTAGCGCACTGATTGCTGCATAGGAATGCCTGCTGAAAACACCGCCATACTACAAGGAATTTGCCATCATATGCACTTTAATTCACGTGATAAGTGTTGTCCCTTTTAGGGGTGTTCCTTTTGCAAATTCATGGGTAGCTTCTGCAGAATCCCCCCAAATGCATTTGCCCCCTTTTCCCCACACCCCTGGTGTTTTCCTTGCAAGTGACAGACTTGCCCCCATCCCTACCTCATGAGCATTCTTGGCAAGCACTCCTATTGACTTCTAGAATGTTTGGTTTGGAGAATGTGTAACCCCTTTTGTGACCCTTAGGACTATGCTATGTGTGACACTGTCCGTCGGTTTTCTGTTTTCTGTGTCCCATTTAACTTGTGTGTAGAGTCCATTGTCGATAGGAAGGTAACTTCTACTGCAGGTCTTCTTTTTCCGCTCGACCTCTGTTATCTGTAGATTGGTTTCCTCCCTGTGAGTGTCTCTGTGTACCACTTTTAATAGAACCCTCACTCTTTTACATGAACAATGCATTTCGCCAGTGAGTAGGTGCCTACTGTCATCATCATTCTACACTTAGATTACACTTACAGTTCACAGTCAATCCATTAACATTCAGCACCACTAAGCAATGTTTCCGAGATTCTCTGGTCAGTTTGGGGACTCCAAAGCTTGTAATGATATCTGGGAAGACACAATTTCATATAGCTCTTTCACCGAATATAACCCTGATAACATTACTTGAAATTATATTCAACAAACAACTTGTACCTAATTATCTTACTGAAATGTGCAGTATTTATGTCTACCTGTTCTGTGTGTGGATTGAGTTTTAAATCAATATTGATGGCAGCGGCCACATTGCAATATGAGTGCCTTAGCCTAAAAGGAAATCTAGTTTTTAGGATCTATCAATCTGTATTATACAAACTATTTTACCACAAACACTACTCTTAATAATTTCAAGAAACTAATATGGCAGACCTTATAAAATAATGTCATACAAGTAGTTTTATTTAGATGCTTACCTTGAATGCCTCCAGAGCACCATATCTCCAAAAGCATTGCTTAATTTGGCTTCTTCTGGTAGGGGCTTTTATTTAAATTGAATAAATGCTCTTCTAAATATCATGTTGAAGATGAGGTTTTGTAAAATGTCTAGAACCGTTATTTACAGTTCTGTCTTTTTTTTTTATTATTTTGACAAATATGCATTAAGTATTCATTTACCAATGAAATTCAAATAGTTTGGCACAAAGTTGAGTAGCAAGGAAGTAAACTGTGAAACTGAAGGCTTAGCGGTTTGCATAAACTCGGCCCTCTGTGACTTTAAAATCTTTTTCATTGAACATATAAATCTTTGCTAAGTAGGAGACATTCCAATAACGGTAATGGGGAATCTAGAATATATTTTAGCATGCAGCAAAGGAAGACTGAAGTGCTACAGGAGTCATAATTAGTGTAATGCAGGCAAAGGAAGCAAATGTACCTCGTCTTTAGGGACTTGGAGAATCAATAATGATAGAATTTTACTATTAGATGACTCTCAGTGATGCCATTCTTCCTTAACACATTCCAATTATCTGAGTGTAAAATTAAGCTTTGAATGACAGGGAGGGAAAGCAAGCTAGCGCAGTTATCATGTTGATAAATTAAAGTGTTATAAAGCAGTTCTAGTTACTTCCCTTGTTTGCATTTAATTTAAGCTTGGCCGCTTTTTTTGTTTTTCCTTGTATTTAGTAACAGAAAAGCCATTCCCACTATTTTTTGTAGTTATAATTTACAATATGTGTTGTGTACAATATGTAATTTCCATTGAATTTTGGAATTTTCAATTGGAGATTGAATATCTTATGAATTTGATAGTGGTGGCTTTTTATTAAAACATCATTTGTGTATGTTTTTTCCTTGTTTTAACATATTTACTTTAAGCCTTTGTTTATTTGCAATCAATACTTGAAGTTACTTTGATTCCCCCCAATAGCATTCTATAAGTACCTACACCTGCATTTTATTGGTAGATGGAATTTTTCATGCATTAAATGTAGATTTTAGTGAATTAAATTACCTACTTAATGCTAGAAGCCCCCATTCCCCTTTCTGCATTAAACTGGAAACTTAATAAACAAGGTTAAACAACACCACCAAAACATAAAAATACAAAACAAAACAAAAAAGCCAACACCATAAACTATTAGCATCCGATTGTAGATTTAGTAATCTGCATCTGACCAAATACGCTAAAACTGAAGTCTATCATGTAGTGTGTGTGTTATGGGGGGAATGTCACCATTATTATTTTGGGGATATGTTGTATAGAATTTCACTTAGGTCAGTGTCAGAACCAAATAAAGTTCTCTCCTGGGATCCTTTTCCTGACCTGTACTTTACAACCCTGGTGCACTCCCTTAATGTGGAGGAGTAATTCTGCCGGCCATGAGAGAATTTGGCGAGTGAGAGAACAGTAGAGCAGATGAACAAGTGCCAGAGAAGCAGACACTTTAAGCTAGGAGAAAGCTGTGTCGATGATGGCGTAAGAATTGAAGGGTGAGCAGTGGAAGGTTGCAAAGAGGTCGTAGAGCGTATTGAGAGATTACTTTTTGTTGTGACATCATTGACTATTTTAGTGAGACCTGTCTCAGTAGAGTTTTGTGGCCCAATACCGCATTGTAACGGATAGAGTGAAAAACTGGTCTGCTGATTTCATGATAAATAGGGATGGTTTCTAGAGAGAAAAGTTAATTTAGGAAGAGTTTAAAATTGTTGGACTTGCTGCTCAAATCGCATTAATTAATGCGGTTATTGGATGTAGTATAGCGCAATATATGTGTATCTAACAATCATATTACATGAAGGTCCCCTCACGGTTAAATTAATTAATAAGAAGATTAAAAGTTTGGTCTACGGTAACTTTGTCTCTGATTTTAACAGTAGCAAACTTAATTTGTTTGTAAAGATTAACACTAGATTGGGGAGTGTACTGGGAGTTCGTTGAAAGGAACATTAACTAAAAACAGCAAGTTGGAAACGTTTTCTGCCATGGGACCTAAAAAGAAAATAAGATTTTGAATAATGATGGCAGGAATGAAATGGAGTTGAACTTAAGCCAAAGGATGTCTGCAGGTGTCAAAATGAAAGAATTATTAAGGTGTGGAAAACTAATTGCAATGAATGTAATTGTGGGAACGGAAATGTACTCTTACGGGATCTTTATATTTTTTTTTAAGGCTTTTGCACTTTTTTTGAGTAAATTCCCCATGCTTGATGCTTAGTTAGGTAATTACTCCTAACTCCAAATACTAGCCTTTGTAAGAGCAGCTAGTTCTTTCAACTTCAAATCCTCATAAGCATTTTAACCTCATTATGAATCACATTCGAATGTTCACTGTAAAATAAAACCACCTAATTTCACGTTTTTTCGACATATAATAAACCCAGATTATTTATTTTTTATATGAACTTCTTAAAACTGGGTATTTTAAAACAGGTGTCATTTGTAGGATTTGCTAGTCTCATGTTAGATTCATCTTTTCACTTTACGCAAACTGTGATAGATAAGTGGATGAGCCTGCCAGTGGAAACCATGGTGGGAATTTAAATATGCATGGGATCGCTATCCTGAATCTATAATGGGCAAGCTCAATGGGGTTAATGGTTCTTATCTGGACGTTTCAACCATTTGGTAGTTTCTAATCGTCGGATAACCGGATAAAACTATTTTGTGGCAGTACCCTTGTTAGAACACTGTTTCCAACGTCACTTGTTTATTTTCCAGCAGCTGTCTACTGCTCGCTCACATAGTATTATGTGCAGAACTAGCCACTATGTCAGGGGCGTCCAACCTGCGGCCCTCCGCCCTCCAGCTGTTGCAGGACTACATCTCCCATACTCCTCAGCCAGCCCTTTCGCTGGGGGGAGCATTACGAGAGATGTAGTCCTGCTGGAGGGCTGCAGGTTGGACACCCCTGCACTATGTCAATGTGTTGAAAAAGGGGTGACACCCAACTGCTCTGAAGGGAGTTTAACATATATCGGTGTTATAGATTTGTATAACATGCCAAACAAATGGATACCCCATTAAAGACTACTAACTATATAGGGTAAGTAAAATGACTTTGCCGTCATAAATGTCTGAAGTGCCTTACTGTTCTTTTTTTGGTAGTTGAGCTCCCATCTTTTTCCTTTTTATAAACTGAGGAGAAGCAATTATTGAAGTAGTCGGCTTGACCTTTATCCCTCATCTGTATATCTCCTTCTTATACCTGAAATCTTTTTATTTCTCGTTATGCTCTGTATTCTAAACCATGAAAAGGAACAGCATTTTCATTTTGCAGCTACTGCATACAAAGAATATTGAATATTTAGCACTGACCTCTGTGTGAAAGCAATGCCTGTGTGACCCACAACTGTTTGAATTACTACGTATCCTTGCAATCAAGATGTATGTATGGAACAAGTATATTGTGCTGCTTTTTTGCTTCATGGGAAGGATTTTGAGGTGTAAATTAAATGTTTCAATTTAAACTTAAAAAAAAATCCACATTTTTTTGTGAACGTGACAATTAGGCAATTTTGAATATAAACATATGTTTACTGTTGTGTTTTTATGAAGTTGTATATATTAAGGATTTCTTGAATCTAAGGTAACCATATACTGCTGTAGATTGTCCTCTAGACCTGGAGTCCTTTAAATTCGAATCATTTAAGTGAGACCTTACAAGGACCCTATAGTCTGCTCACGTAAAAGTAAATTGCAGCTAATGAGTTTTATGCTGTACATGTTCTGTTTTGTTCCTTCTGTTCTAAGCTATACCCCAAAGAATGAGGTTATGTCCATACGATTTGTCCAAACCTGCTGCTTTATCCTAAAAATGAAACTGGCCTCTTCTTACTCTTGCTATCTTTTGAGCACCATTGGGATTTATAGTTAATCTCAGAAATGAAGTTGTTTTAACTACAACTAGTAAAATAGTTCAGACTATTGGATTTATTAAGTTAGGAGATTCATGTCATGTTTCGGAGCACATTTTATTGGATTTGCACATCTATAACACATTTTTACTAGACTGTTTTATTTAGACTTTTGTACCTGGGAGTATACATTTTAGAGCAAAATAGACTAAAAAAAGGCTTAATATTGTTACAAGCCCAGCGTCCATGCAATTGCAAAGTATCCTGACAGTCTAAGGATTGACATTTCTTTCTGACTGTATGGAAGCATAAGTTGATTGCGCTCCCATCAGTTATCTCAAAAGTCCTATGCAATAGTATTGCTGCAAATGTATTTATTTGTTTAATTAAACTTAAGATATTCAAAAACAATTGTTCAAACTCTATGCTTTAATGCCAGGTGTAACAGACGTAAACACATTATATTGTAATAAAAAATATAATTACTAAACAAATTAAAATGCAGAGACCTAGGCTTAACAGAAACCACTGTGCGATGCATAATCTCATTTAATTGTAGGGTCTCTTCCCTGACCTTTTTTGCACTGTTAGAATCCAATTCTGCGCTGTTTAATTAATGTAAAGTAAACACTGTCTACAGAATTAAGGAGAGAAACATGTTTCAATATTTATATTACAATTACTCTGCCTACCCTCCCTCCACCCCACGACTCTTTTGGATTTGTCTAGAAAATGTATCTTTCTCTGTCTTTTCAAAGATTTTAATTTCAAAATTGGGGGGAAACGTTTCCTCACCTTAGTTTATAGTCATTTTAAAATATAATGTTGTAATCATATATCTCATTATTATGTATTATCTGTTATTTATATAGCGCCAACAATCTACACAGCGCTTAATATATCATATGTATATATATATATATATATATCACAAATTATATGTTCATATATCTAGATTTGTATGATTTCTGTTTTATCCAAGCCACTCTGTAATTTGTATGCACTCTTTGACATAGAATCTATCTGATCTATCTGATCTATCTCTATATGTATTGTGACAAACCTCTTTGAACTAAGGGCAACTAAGTTACTTTTCAGATCTTTGAAGCACGGTCCTCTAGGGCAAAAAGGCACAGGAACAGAAAGATTTTGGTGCACTGTGATTTTATTTCCTGCTGAACAACACAAATTCTCTAAAAGAAAATTAATAAAAGCCCTCTCTGGCCCATGCCTGGCAGGCCCAGACTGACCAACTCACATTATCCACTAGTTTAACCCTGCCAGACATCACACACAGGGCAAGAAACCAAGATGGGCGTTTGGCCCTCTAAGGAACACATTGTTTCTGTTGTCCATTTGCACTGCTGTACAGTCTTACTTTTGCTGCTAAAGTATTAACGTACCTTTTGGTTCACTCGTGTCATTTGTGAAAATTTAGAAATTGTGTTTTTCCAAAGAATATATCATTTCTTTATAGATGTACACAAAAATAACAGTGGTGAATAAAATAGTCTGTTATGATTAGAATTATCATGCAATTAGAATAATCATGCAGTAGTGGCGTATAATCAGATCTTGAGACTGTACAAACAAGATTCAAACGTTAATCACCAACCTTTTATCAAGTGATGGAAAGAAGATACAGTAAATGATGAAATTCCAAGGAGAAAGTACGAGATAGTAAGAGCAAACGTTTCAGTATCTCCAGGGAAACTCTTAGCTAGTTGGTATTTACTCTGTAGAGTAAAGGGTTAGTTATTAATATGGCTGTCTTTCTAAAGCTAAATCCCATGGAAGCCAATTATATGCCTACTGAAGTCCCACAGAGTACATTGGATTCCGAAGACAGTTCTATTTCCCTAGCATGCCAGACCACCCTAACAGAGTCACCTGGTAGGGAAGTGAAGGAAGAGGGTAATCATTCATCTATTTTATTTATATATTATTGATTGGTATTGTTATTTCACTCATGTCTTTTTTTTTTCTAAGTTCCTTATCTGTTACAAGCCATTACTGATCAAAACAGAAAATCTGAAAATCTGAAATGAAAGCCTCTGGGCAAAATATCTTAAATTTGGATGGTATCTAGCAGAAAAGCATAAGACTCTAGTGCTTTATTGAGCCACAACATGTTGTTTAGAAACAATGTTCGATGGCAGTTTAACCAGATTGATGATTAGAAAAGTTTAATAATAATAATAAAGTGTTAGACTTGACAGCAATCTCTCTTTCTTTGCTTTTTACTTTGTGAACACACTTTTATAGTCTACTAAAAAGAATTAAAGCTTGGTGGCTGCTTGATAATGAGTTGTTTTGTAATTATGATATGCTAATGTAATATCCATTCTAATTTGACTTTTGTGATTTTTTTTTTTTGTTAGATTCATCTTATTAGTTTAAGATTTTATTGTAAATGAAAGCTCTTCATGTGACTTAATTAAAATGTTGAATTATTCTTAAAATAATGCATGTGTATATGGGTGATGTGTAAAAAATAAGTATATTAAAATCAATTCAACATTGCTGCACAGTGACTAGTTATAAAACACAATAGCACAACAAGTCAATCAAATAACCTAACCATATTTGTCATATTCTGTTTGCTGGACAACTTGTCAGTGTCACTGAACAATTAAAACTTCAAAAGGTTTGGGCATTCAACATTAATAGACCTAATATTTTTTGTGAAGGTGTAGAATTAACTTTTAACTGCCTTTAAATGTTAAGTCTATGTAGGTTACGTTCTGCTGAAAGAAGCTATTTAATTGGGCGTCTACATGGGGCAAATTAACAGATTAATACTTAAATGAACTTTACCGCTACCTTTTCTATATGCTGTGTATAAGTCTGTTAAACTTTTCTATATAAAGTAAGAAGGCAGAATCCTCTGGGTATGGTTGCATGAACGCTTTTAAATAAAAGTGCCCTAATTGTCATTGTTCTCCTTAAGGTTTATGGGGTTTTAACACACAGATCTTTAATCATTGGTTATGGAGACCAAAGGATGACCAATATCAGGATGATTGATCAGTGATCTCAACATTTAAAAACTATGCTATACAGCTTTGGATTTGCATATTTCTGAATCGCCTTTATTAATCTGTATCGGAAAAGTAGGACCTACAACATTTAAATAGTGCAAGGCATGAGTAATGCGAGAGTCCTTCAGTGGCCTAATCATTCTCCATATCTTTGCTACATATTCTTACTGAGTATGTGTAACATGACGTAAAGCAAGCTGTATTCAGCAGAATTGAATTTGCTGTCTGAAGAACCAAATGCGTCTGATTAATCTAAAGCAGATGGACAAAATAAGCGACCCGCTCAGGCTATATGTTCCTTGTGTAGCAAGTCTCACCTGCTCAGCAGAAGATGCACAGACATGACAGTATCTACTTTATGCTACATAAATGCTTTTATATACTTTATATATTTTAAAAAATACACAGGGTTTCTACTTTAAATGAACCGATATGAACTGTAAATATATAAGTGTTTTGGCCTTGATATATGCATGTGAAACCTGCAGCTTTGTTACTTATATTATAATAATTCAACCTTTTGTGTCATTTGTATTTTAAAGCTTCATAGTGAGCTATCAGGTATTCTTGGTGCATTCAACCACGGAGAGCTGTAATGTTTGTAATAGATCATGTTCTGTGGCAGTTTGATGTCATTTTATCAATAAATTTTCTCTCTAGTCTATTATTTGTTATGAATTGTCCAGTAAAAGCAAGAATGTATGAATCCTCAAAGAACTATTAGGCAAATAAAGGATATTTCACCTGTGATTTATTTTATGTTTTACTCGTTCTAGTCTACAAGATACACACACTGAACTTAGCTTAATGTGCTTTATTCTATAAAAGGCCATTATCCAGACTGTCCGTCTATCTGTCTGTCTGTCTATGTATCTATCTATCTGCAAGAACGAGTCAGTATTTTTTATTGCGTGTTTATTTTCAACTATTATGTTGTTAAGTTTCGGTGTCCCCCTATTGTAATGGTATCATGGAATCTGCTGTTGTGTAAAGGGAACCACACAGCCAGATGTGAAATGATTTAATGCATGTAACGTTTGAGCATGATATGCTGAGGCATCACTCCAGTTTGAAAGTACAGCTTGTAATGTGAATATTTTTTTCTTGTAGGTAGGTATAAAGGTTGAAAATTCTGTTTTGGAGCTTGTAGTGATATTTATTAACTTTTTCAGGGAACACTGACAGTAGTTATTTGGTGAATTTTTTCCTTTTGCTGACTTGTACTTTAAAGTCTATGTAATCCCATTACACCGGTCAGCCATAACATTATAACCACCTAATATTGTGTAAGTCCCCTTTTTGCCACCAAAACAGCCCCGACCCATCCAGGCATGGACTCCACTAGACCTCATAAGAGCTGCGGTTTTGGAGGTGGCTGACTTGGTCGTCTAGCCATCACAATTTGGTCGTTTTGGCGCTCAGATCCTTACGCTTGCCCATTTATCCTGTTTCTAACACATCAAGTTTGATGATGAAATGTTCACTAGCTCCCCACTATATCCCACCCACTGACAAGTGCCATAATAACAGCATTATATGTGTTATTCACTTCACCTGCCAGTGGTCTTAATGTTATGGCTGATCGGGGTATATGATCAATTTCTTTTGCATGCTCTTGTGGATGATTGTCCTGTTATGTATTATAAAGAAAAGGCACACCTCTTAATTATTGAATTCAGGTGTTTCAATCAGATCTATTATCACAGGTGTAAAAAAATCAAACACCTAGCTGTACAGTCTGTACTTACAAACATTTGTGAAAAAATGGTTCGTTCTGAAGAGCTTAGTGAATACTGTACTGTGATAAGATGCCAATTTTGCGTTAAGTCAGTTTGTAAAACTTCATTCCTGCTAGATATTCTATAGTCAGCTGTAAGTGGCATTGGAAAGTGGAAGCATTTAGGAACAGCAGCAACTCAGCCACATAAAGTCACAGAGAGGGGTCACGCGTGCTGAGGCAGATGGTGCGTAAAAGTTGTTAATGCTCTGCTGATTCCATAGCTGAAGAGTTCCATTAATATCTGCACAAAAACTATGCATCAGGAGCTTCATGGGATGGGTTCCTATGGCTAAGCAGCTGTATACAAGCCTCACATCACCCAGTACAATAACAAGCATCAGATCAAGGGGTGTAAAGCATGCTGCCACTGGAATCCGGAGCAATGGAAGTGCAGTCGGTGGAGTGAGGAATCCCGCTTTGGCAGTCTGATGGGCAAGTATGGGTTTGGCGAATGCCAGAAGAACGTTACCTGTCTGATTGCATTGCGCCAATTGTAAAGTTTGGTGGAGGAGTGATAACGGAATGGGGCTGATTTCCCCCTTACTTCCTGTGATGGGAAATCTTTATGCTTCAGCATACCAAGAACTTATGGACAATACTATGCTTCCAACATTGTGGGAACAGTTTTGGGAAGGCCCTTTTCGACTCGAGCATGACTGTGCCCCAGTGCACAAAGCAAGGTGCATAAAGACACGTTTGGATGAGTATGGTGTGGATGAACTTGACTAACCCGTACAAAGCCCTGACCTCATCCCCATCGAACACTTTTGGGATGAACTGGAACGGTGATTGCTAGCCAGACCTTCTCGTCCAACATCAGTACCTGACCACAAAAAATGCTCTTGCATCCAGCTGCCTATGCCATGAAGGTCTTGCTGCACAGTTTTTGTGCTGATATTAATGTCAGCGTAAGTTAGAACTCTTCAGCCACCATCTGCCTCAGTGCTAAGTGACCCCACACTGTGATTTTACGTGGTCTTCCTCTTCATGGCTGAGTTGCTGCTGTTCCTAAACTCTTTCACGTACCAATAATACCATTTACCAATAATTCCGCTGACTTTTATACACCTGTATTAATGGGTCTTATTTCAACAATTAAATGATTAAGTCTATATAGTGTAGTTATCTGTGTATAACAATGCTTGCCTTGCCAACTTTCTAGCCATGGCAATTTATCATTGCGTATCGCTACAGTAAGCTGTATAAACATACAATCTATGCTTTGGCGGCCAGGTAGAAAAAGTGTTTTGCATGTCAATGTGTGTTATGGTTGTTAATGTAAGTACTTATTACTGAAATAAAATCGGTGATGTAGTCTCCGGTGGGAGAAAAACTAATATAAGGATGTACATTTCAGTGATTGGTGTTTTAATTTGGGACTCTTACTAGATGATGCAGTATATAATATATTAATTGGTATTGTATATTTCTGTAACATTTTACAAGTAATCATTAATCTCACTAATTAGGTAAGAACAGATTGTTGAAGAATATAAGAACGCGTAAATATGTGATTTGTTAATGATTTTCACGTTAACAACTCCAAAAAAAAATACATAAGATTTGGTGCTGCATTGTTGTATGGTATAAAATTTGCATATTATGCAATCTCATATGGGGCCTCCTTGAATGAAGTGTCGTCTTACAATTACTTTTAAGGCCTGATTGTTTTTGCCTTTCCTCTTTGTTGTGTCACACATTTATATATTTCACTTTTTAACCTGTTCACACCCCTTAAGACTTACTGATATGTCCTTAAAAGCTGTGTATAGAAACCCAGTAGGACTTATTGGTATGTCCTGACTTTGTTGCAGCATCAGGGACATCTATTGACACCTTGGACTGACACCCACTGGAGGACAAGAGACAACAATTGCTTCCCCTGCTGCCCGATTGTGATCAACAATGCAGGGCTATAGACTGCATGATTATCTTTGTATTTAGCATGTACAGATCAGGAGGAGAAGGAGAAAAATAAAATTTCTCCCCTTTACAAAAAAATGAAAAGAGAAAGAAAGCTAAAGTTCCCCAAAGTGATCTCGAGTCGTACTGCATTGAGTACAAAGTTCCCCTTAGCCCAATATAGTAATGTAGGTTAATATATAAGTTAATAAGATTGCTGAACAACAATTCACACATGGTTGAGCTGTGACACCTATAGTATAGAAGATTTTGTTTTCACCTATTTATCACTAATAATGTTTTTTATGTATTTCTGATTTTAAAAGAAGAGCCCTGCTTCTTCTGAACAAAATGTATAGTTTGTGCGGGGGTTCACTACATATGGAAAAGGGGGATAATGGTTTAACAAACATATGGTAAAATGAACAAAAAAACCCACCTCATTTGGCTGAAGTAGAAGAGTATTTATAGAAAAGCAATTTCAGTATTGACCTGTTACAGTAGGTTTCTTTTAAACTTGTAAACAGGAAGCAGCCGTATGTTTCAATACTGTAGAATGGTGTTAAAACTGAATTAGGAAACGAGCAGAATACCGGTAGTTTGTAGACTTATTTCTGAGCAGGGATAGTGCAAGATTGTTTCTGCTTTACTGAACCTTACTGGATTTCTTATTCTTAAATCTGTCTTGAGCTCCATAGATGGTACTAGACATGTATAAGCAATTCTGGTGCAAAGTGGTCTTAAGTTTTAAAACAAGTGCTAGGCTTTGATATAATGGGATTTAACCCCCCCTCCAACACACATTAGACAATATTGGGAATTGCTACATTTATTCTTTACTGAGAATTTTTATTTTTAAAATTTGAAATGGCTTCTATTTGTGCTGTATAAAACTACTGAGCAGTCCTACTGTCGCCAGCTACTGAGATGACGTATGAACTGTTGAAATTAATATAATTGAGAAAACATAATCTCAAACTAGCATTAAAATAATAGCGATCATGTTGATTAGACAATTGTAACTAGCTTCCCTCCAACAGCATCCCTTTTTTACACTTTCATATAACACCAAAAACATAATAACGGAGAAACGCATCTTAATATACACAGTATTTTTTCCACTTTACTGTGAAAAGGTAAATGCAAGCAAGCATTAATGTTACTTTATGTAAGTTTGTCACCCCACAAATTCAGCCTACAATGGTTGGTTTAGTCTTAACTTTTGGCTTACCATATTAAGTTATTCTTTATGGTAATGACTGTACAGTGTCTTTTGCTTTTTAATGAACTTAAAGACTATAGACTTTTTACATTCAGGCTTCTACATTTGTACTTCATTTGTTAAAAACAGTTTATTTTAATCCATATATTTGGCTGACACAAGCAAAAATGTCGATTTTTGTATTATTGAATGCTAATCACAAGAAGTAGACTCAGGACAATAGTTTAAAATCTTTAGCGCCACCAAAATGTGGCTTAATTGTTATTTTTTCTATTGACAGGACAGAGTTTATTATTAATAAATATTATACAGTAGATATAATATTGTATATCAAGAGTAACAGGAAGACGAGACTCTTGCTTAATGCCAGCTACATGCCCTGGTCCATTTTCTTGTAGGTGATTGCCTACTGTCAAGTTGCTTTCAAGATGCTGGCAGATAAAAGAAAACATAAAAAGAAAGAAAAAACATATAAATAAAATCATTCTGTCTTTGATGCTGACCTAGTTTTGTAGTAGTAGAGTGTTTCAAAAGCAGTCAGCTGAAAAAGGGATACATGATTCATCAAGAATCTGCTAAAAAAAACACAAAAAAACCAACCTGCTTTTGGCAGTATCTGCTGAGTGCTTCTTGTCACCGAGGTGTATGGCCATCAGAACATCAAAGGTCAGAAACTAATCCTGCTTAATTGTCCATTTTGTCCCATTTTTTATGCATACTGAAGTCTGTTTTTTATGGACTCCAATGTGTTTTTTATTTTTGTTAAAACAGACTGTGGACTGTAGAAACAGACTTTCGTACACTTTGGACATATGCACAGTAGTGTTTGGCAATTTCCACAAGTGTCTTTACAGAGGAAGAACTTCTACTTGAACTCTCCTAAGTAAAAACTGCCAAATGTATGGGACCTTGACATATACGTTATTAAAATAATAATAATGTAGGCAGTTGTAATACCATTTCACAAAAAAGGTCACAAGGCTCACTCGGTCAACTACAAACCAACAAGTCTTATGTCAGTAGCTGGCAAATTAATAGAAATACACTTTAGTTTTTTAAAAAAGTGCAAAACTTTATGGACGTCCCCCGTGTATGCATGTGTGTATGTGTATATGTATGTGTGTATATATATATATATATATATATATATAATATATATATATATATATATTGCTTCTCTCATATAATGCAAATTAAGGACACACTTAAAATATCCTGTTGAAATCATAGAGAGTTCAACTATGTGAGCAAATACACCTAGCTGTATTCAGTAACAGGCATACATGGGGAACATGGCTGGAGTTTTCATTTGTCAAATAGACACCCTGGGGGATATATATACCTTATAGCTGTTTTTTAGTATTTTATTTAACATTTTTCTTGCAAATGCAAGAATGGATCATGAGACTCCACTCACTGTTTTCCTATAAATTTTCTGGGGTATGATTTCTGTTTAATGAGCACAAGGTAAAGAGAATCTACTGTTTTCTTCAACAAGCAGTTACTTACTATAAACAATAAAAGTTAATTTGTTAGGCATCGTACAGATAGTTTGCATGCCCACCAGTGACTGTAAACAGCTATTATCCTTGGAGATTTGATTATGAGTTCATTACAAATGCATTTGCTAGAAGAACTCCTTTTAACATAACCTTATATGATATAATCTTTAAAAAAAAAATCCAGTAAGTATCAAAAGAGCAAATGCAATATTGTGTATTGGAATGAAATTACTCATTAGAATATTAATACTTTTGTTTCTAAACAAAAAGAAGGTGCATCAAATTTTTATAAATCGTGGTACACAGCAACCTAGAAAAAAACATCTGAATACACTCCAAGAAAGTAATTATATTTCCTCTAAATAATCAGATTTAGAACAAAATATTTCAAATGAATAAGTAAACATGCTTTATTACCTGTAATTATTCCCACCATCCACTATTTTAAAGAAATAGGCTATTTTTGAATGCTTTAGTTCAGTTAACCTGATTATCTATGTATGTGTGTGTGTATATATATATATATATATATATATATTATATATATATATATATTTAATGTGTGTGTATATATACATAAATATGTATATATGTATTAACCTGTATGTTTTTGTTATGAATAACCATGCGTAACCTTTCTTTATTTATTCTGTGCCGCTTTCTTCACCTCTCTGCTTCTCTTTGCGTTTCAGCTGAAGAAGAAGAAGTGGAAAATGTTGATGTTTCCAGTCTGCCCGAAGAGGTGCTGCGGAACATTGAAGCTGACAGTTACTGGTGCATGAGCAAGTTGCTTGATGGCATTCAGGTAAATTGATTCACCCTGTCCTCGTGCATTCAGTATAACTGATTTATTTCTTGAATTTGAACTTATGCTCGGGCTTTGGGAAAAGAAAAAAAAAAAAGCTGAGAAATGAATACAATAAAAAAAAAAGTTCCCATTGAGGAAATCTGTCTACGCTTTATTATTAGTGCTGGCTTATGGAATGACAAATGTGTTGACTTAAAAATCTCTATTCTCAGTAACTGCATTTGGGGTTCTGGCCCAGGGACATGGTCCTCTGTCTCTAGGTACTGGTAAACAGTGCAATCAGCTGCATTGTACTGAATTGATTGTTTACAATTTGGAAGTAATCTGAAGCTATGATTTCAAGTTGTATTACTTAATGTAATGTCGCCGTTTCACCACCAAGGATAGCAAAGACGAAAAACAAAACAAGCTTCTTTTTAATATGAAAAGTTCTTCAAACAATAGCAACAAAAATAGTGCCCTATGTTAGCCGGCTTGTAAAGTCTAAATAGTAGATTCTGTGTTTTTTCAATTATTAGGATATGTGATTGTAAGACATAGTGAAACATGGACAGTAGGTGATGTATAGATTCCACTATATACCGTCATCCTTAATATAAAATCATAACAAACTGACAAAAGGAGAAGCGGGTCCTGCTCTTAAAAGCTAGATTGTAAGCTTGCACTTAAATAGCCTTTACAGGTTTAGGGAATTACCACTTTTGGTGACAGTTTTTTTTTCTGATACTTAGTAAAATAAATTATTTTTGTTAATTTTATTAGGTGAAAAAATAGGTAACTTTACATGAAGTACTGTGTTTTTAAGTAAATTTAGAGATACTTATTTCTTAAAATCCTTACCATTTAGGGAAAGTATGGACATTTTAAGAGAAATCTGCCTTTTGCCACCTTTACTCTTTTCCAAAAATAAAATATCCTGTCATTTGTTACAACAGAAGCAATATAACACAAGTGTTTGAAACATAATTGCTCACCTAAATAGATGTATGCCGAACACAACTAACTGTTCCCTGTTCATAGAGTCTGATATGGCACGTATATTTTAGCTTTTCCCATAATCCTATATGTCATTGATGTCCTATTTTTTATTTTTTTTATTTTGGCTCACAATTTGTGATCCGTTCTTGACAGTGGCCCAATTACTCGGCTCCCTGGAGCGGCTGCCAGGGCCCCTGTATGTGGTACTGTTTACAAATTGTTGCGTCCAGTGGCTTGTGATAGTATACGTCTATGTTCAACATCCCTTGCTGAGTTTTCCCATAGGCTGAGTTTAGCTATGAACTGAAATAATGTTCTGGCGTGTACTTTAATGAGACATAACGTAGCGTTACCCGTTTTCCAGTAAGGCATGCCAAAGCACAGATACAGTTCTTTGTGAAGTGTAGCTGTATCGGTACGGAGAAACGTAAGCACTTTAAATATTCATAAAATATGTCATATTCATTTTTTATGGATTACGTACACAGTTTACAGTTAGTTGTAGATCAGTAAATTATATACACGTGCGTTTTGCAATAACTATTCTAGATGAGAGGTGCAGAGGAGAGAAGTGACAAGTATATTGGAATTTATAAGAGTATTTTTGAACAGGGCTTACATGATTCATTTTATATATATATCTTGCATCATAGAAAACCAGTAAACATGCTAATTTACTATATCAGCGATTTCAGAGTATTTCACTCCATTGCCTGTATTGAAGTATGTAAGGCTCTAAACACCACTGACACTGTATTCAGTCTTCACAACTAACTATTCCAGCTGTTCCTTTGGATTCAATAAATCATTTTTTCTTTTCATTTTTCAAAAAACAAACAGCAAACAAGTAATACATACATACCATGTTTTCCAGCAGCATATGAATGAGCTTACTCATGACTCGTACGTGTGAGGTACACAGTCTTAAACATTGATGCCTCTCCCATTAAAAAAATGTCTGTCAAGTGCAGAGCGATGGTAATAAACATGTAGATTGCAGCCCCCTGATTCCTGTAATTACAGGAATAATGAGAGACACAAGTCCCATGATAAGCCCCTTATTTGGATGTACTTGGGTATTATCCTGTTCAAGGCATTTATCTTATTACATTGCAGAAAAAAATTATAGTCACACACAGATGAAATGTCTTGCTACATGAATTAAGGTAGAGGAATTCATATGTTCTGAAAGTTAGTGCAATAAAGCTAATGATCAAGGCTCAAATATTACATGGTGACCACCAGCTTTACAAATAGAATAACACATTTTACTTCTGGTTCCCCTAACTCCATATGAAAAATTTCATGCACCTAGTGTCCTTGTGATTTTCTTTCTCAAGTGTTCTCGTTCCATTTTTTCGGCATGTGTCTTGCCTAAATGACACAGAGTTGAATGTTAGAGTTCTAAAAAAATGTTAATTAAATCTGTCTGATAGGTGCATCTTTGTAAAGCATTCATCAACACAAAAATGGATATGAACATGTTAGTCTCAAAGAAGATTTGCCAATGTAGGCTGTGGCACCTTTAATGGGCTAAAGTTTATAGAGTAAGATGCTATTTTAAAGATTGTAAGTTTGCCAGAGCAGGATCCTCTCTTCCTTGTGTACCGTTATGTCTTTGCATGCGTTAGTCTTGTTGTTAAATTGTAAATGGACAATATTAATGTTGTTCGTTTTCATTCTTTGTTGTAATAGCCAGATGGTTTCTTCTTGAAGATGCTCATGCTGTACATTTACATAGTTTTTATTGGACCAACAGAAAACTAAGACTCAATTTTAATTTAGGCTAAATGTGGCAGTGACCGGTGCTACAAAATTTGCTAACTTTCTATGGATTCATACAAGGACCTCAAATAAGCCTATTTAGGTGAAGAAGGCAGCTTTAGCAGGTGACATAAATATATGGATTTAAAGCACTCTTCAATGATGCATCACTTATCTCGGGATCCCTGATAATCCAGAGATCATAGATCATTTTTACCTGCAAGGTTCTGTTCATGTGTGTGTGTTTTCCTAGGTTTCCCTTGCATTAGATCACACTAACTGAACCTTTTTTGCTTTAAGCAACGCAAGCCGAATTTAACAAATAAGTGCTTGTCTTCCAAAACATTCATGTTATTCAGTTTAACGAAAGGCTTCGCCCTGAATTTGAAGTTCACATATGTCTTTGACGCTTACTCCAATCTTTAAAGCATCACACAAAATGATTAAACTGTAGACATCAAGAATCTATGTGTAAAGTGTGTTTGCACATAAAAGTGTGCAGTTGCTTTACATAGATTGCCCTAAAGCTATTGTCAGTTCCAATAAGTGGCTTCTTATAAGCAAGTAACTTATTCTGTCTGGCTTGCAACCTGCTACCAGTTTCACACTGCACAGGAAAAAATATCAGCTTAGAGTAATGTAGCGTGCCAAATACATTTGCCATTAAATGTATGAGCATTTTGGTGGATTTGTACTGTTTATCCATGGTGTTTATTGTCCAGGTGTTGAACTGACTTCAACAGACCAGAATTCTCTTTCTTTCCCCTTGTTTGTATAGCCGCAATGAATATATAAATCTAGTAATGTGCTGTGTGTTTTTCATTGTTTGTTGGATAGAAGAATTTAAATAGGTAGCCCTCCCAGCTGATGGGACAGGAAAACTGAAATAAAACCACTTGCTCATCTAGCCAGTCAGTCCCTTTTTTGTTTTCAGTCTTCCTGGACTGCTTTAGACCTCACAAGATTCATGATGTTTCTGGCATCTCATGTGGCTTCTTTGTTTTTTGCCCTCTTTCTCCTGCTACTGGTTGGTTTCAGCTTTCTCTAATGCCTATGACTGACAAAGTGTTCTGGTTCCCCCAGGATTGAGAGCTCATTCTACCATCTGTCCTCTGATTTAATTTATAAGTTAGCTAGATGGTCCTTGATGTCCATCTTTTTCAAGCACTATAAACTTGATGTTCGAGCAGCTTCTGAAGCTCTGTTTGGGTGGCATGTTTTCGAGGCAAGTGCTTTGATGGAGTATGTTTTCTTATCCCGAAAGAAAAAGAAAAAAAGTACACTTTTAGGAGAAGCTGCCAGCAAGTTTGGTGTTGTAGCCATCAACATTATCAAGAATGGTGTGTTGACAACTTCAGGGGTGTGTATGATTACTTCTCGTAGGTAGGCATGACAACATGCATGTCTATGGTGGCTTAATAGCGCTGATGTTTTTATCCTCATATGATCAGAACTGTTCTCTTGGCAAGTTTGTGGGCACTTGTTCACCAAAAAATCAGATTCTAAAGCTTATACCATGGCTGAGGCCCTAACTTCTTTGATTTACTTAGAATTATATGCGGTTAATGAAATGAGCAGCACAGTCACCATATTGCTTTTGGTCAGGCTTTCTGTCAGCTTTGTGAGCTTTGTAATGAATTGCTTTTTACTGAAAGCAGCCATTTGCGAGTTTGCCAGTTCTGCAGTTTTAGACAAATAATCGGTCGCATGTTTGTCAGTTAAGGTCCTTGTTTTAATGACAGATTGCCTACTGACTGTATTCCTAAATAAAAAATAAACAGCCCTTATCAAAACAAGCTAATTCAATATTTTATTGACAATGCTTACAAGGTGAAATTCTAATGACATTGAGATCTTAATTTTGCTACAGTTTAAAGAAAAATAGCCATCCATCTTTACATTGCTTGCATTGATCGTAGATTGACTTGAGTGACAAGTACCGCATGTGCATGAATTGATATTGTCCTTGGGTGTGAAGTCATACAGCCTAATACCTTTGTAAGCGCTAATGAAAATTACTCGGCATTTTCAAACTTAACTTTTCATTCTTGCATGTCTGTACTTCGATACTTTTTGCCTTTAAAGGTTTTGTAAAGCCACATGGTTTGTGAGCCATCCATGTTGTAGCATGAGGCTAACCTTTGAAACTACTAGTGTGACTGCCAGTGTTCCAGACTACTGAGGGCAGACGAACCTCACAGTCCAGTGTACGTTTGGCAGGGCCCTAACAATGAAGCTAAATTGTAAGCTAGTTTCAGCAGAGCTTCTGTAAATCCAAATTGGTCTGTTATTTACTACTCATTATGTCCTGTTTACTTATTTATCCTATTTATCATACGGAGGCTGTGATGGCTCAGCACACCCTCCATAGGCTTCATTAAAAGGCGCTGCACATTGCGCGCCGGGATTTGACGTCACATCCCAGTGCTCCGTTTCTGGGAGCTACACAGCACCTTTTAGTGTACAGCAGATCCGACCGATTGGGGGTGCTTCTCTGTCGGACCTAGGGCAACCCAAAATGTAAATATACTACTGATGATAGTCCTATATAAATCGGTAAATAATGAAAAAATACTTTAATATTCAATATAAGCCACATGACAATACTTCACCAGAGACTTAACTATCTTTTCGAGTTTGCATATATATGATATGGTTCACCTGTATTTGCAGGTGGGTCTTAAAGCCTTAAGCCTTAAACCCTCTAGCATAGCTCCTGCCAGACATAAAATGAATTAACAAACCATCTCTCTGCTCCCTCTTCTACTTCTCCATAAATGATGTGGGATGCAGCCTCTTTAGTTGTACATAGGTTCATCATCACGTACGTTTTCACCACACTGCATCACATTGACGTATAATTCTTACCCAACCTAATCCCAATATCCATCATGCTGCAAGACCCATCCACTATTGTACCACAAGGTGACCATTTTTTCCCCTGCATCTTCTACTGCCATGTAAGCATACTTCTACTGCCATGTAAGCATACTGCTACTGCCATGTAAGCATACTGCTACTGCCATATAAGCATACGTCTACTGCCATATAAGCATACGTCTACTGCCATATAAGCATACGCCTCTACTGCCATATAAGCATACGTCTACTGCCAATAAGGCATTACGTCTACTGCCATATAAGCATACGTCTCTACTGCCATATAAGCATTACGTCTACAGCCATATAAGCATACGTCTACTGCCCAATGATAGCATACGTCTTACAGCATATAAGCATACGTCTACTGCCATATAAGCATACGTCTACTGCCATATAAGCATACTTCTACAGCCATATAAGCATACGTCTACTGCCATATAAGCATACTTCTTTGCTCCTCAATGTTTTCCAGGTCTCTTGGTAGGTCTGTCCAGACTTTATCTTGATAAAATGTGTATAAATATTGTGTTAACTCTCTCTCGTATTGTGTTACCTAATCTCGTAACGCATCAACCAATCAATCTGTATTAACCCTTTAGGATCATCATGTGTAACTGGCTACATACAGGGCAACATCATTTTGGTAGCTTGTTTCAAACCACGACATGCATAGTTTAGTTAGAAAGCGACATGTTTCCATGAATATTACTGTTAATTAGGATATGCCATCTGTGTATGTGCCCTAGCAGAAGCTCACATTTATTTTTTTCCCTTTTGATCAGGTTAAACAGTGCTGCGTGCAGCATCATTACAGTCTGGTATTGATTTGTCTTTAGTGCCGTGAATTAACCAAATGCACATTATTAAATGTTGTTCCATTTACTTGCTCTAATGAGCTCAGGGGTTTAAAGGTTTCTTTCATTTTCTTTTTTTTTCACAGATGCATTATTAAATTGGTAAAGAAGGGAGAAGCCGCAGTGTAAACATTAAAGTGTCTTGCATAACCTTTGTTTGTTGTGTTAGGAGCTAATGTGCGTTCCATTTCAAACTCTTGCGTTCTTTCTAATTACCACTCTTTTCCTACAATAGTAATAATAGGGTTAAACACCAAGCTAATAGTTCTTTGTTGCAACAGTTTAAAAATATTTATTACTTTCTGTTAAGCAGGGCTAAATGAAACATTATCAGGAGCTCCCTCTCTTCACTGTGCGTTACGAAATGACCAACAAATGGCTCCTACTGCAGAAGATCACTAGGGTTCACCCATCATAGTGTGTAATGAAGCCAACAATTTGAATCCCCACTCTTTTTTAATAAATAGACTCCTCTTTGGTGTTTCATTTTAAATGCTTGCATAATAAGCAATTCTTGACCTTGAAAGTTGAAGGACAAGGCTTCTTCTTAATGTGTGAACTGTGATGCCATACAAACGGTGTACACACATGTTTATAATATAATGTATGATATTATAATAATGTCCAAATCAAATAGGCATTATGTACCTGCATCTGCAAGGTGTGGGTTCTTACCCATGTCTTTTACACAGGGAAAAGATTTTGCAAGGAATGCATGGAACCTCCACCATGGCTCACTGTTACCTATAAACACTCTACCTGTATTCTTGTACCGCTCTCCAGCCCTTCAGTTTAGACAGGCCCTACTATATCTCTCCTTCCCTCTCTAAAGAGCACCTAGTGGGTGTCAGCAGTGAAGGGAATGCCTCATCTTGCGGTTGGGCGTTCCTTATGTCTACCAGCACTTGCTTCTGCTTACAAGAGGAAGTCCAAGGTGTCAGTAGACAGCCTAATCTCTCTGGCCCTGTGGAACCTGTACATCTGTAGGCTTTAAGTCAGTTTAAACATAGACATACCCCTCCCCTTTCCTACTTACCCTGTCCTTCCCATAAGCATTTCAATGTTACTGCTCAGTCTCATAAGAATTGTCTAATGCCAGTGAGGTCATACTACTGTTCACATGCCAGTAACTCTAGTTCTTTTTTTTTTTGTTTGACAGGCTCGTTGCATTTACTAGCAAACATTTCAGGTTACCACCTGCAAGCTGGTTAACAACAAAAAAATAGACTATGTTGCGGTTTAGCTATTTCTTTATGCTGATCCCATCGTTACCTTCACATTTTCCCAAAACTTTAATGCTATCTTCACTGCCCTCCACATGCTAGTTAAAATCGCTTCTAACTTTCTTTAACCTAAGTACACCAGCCCACTTGTCATTGAGGTGCAGCCCATTCCTCCTTCCTACAACTCTTTCGCAGCCACACATATTAATCCCCATAAGATCCTGCGTCCGGGCTTCTTTTGCGTCTATTCCTTGGCAGTATTTTAACTTTAGCACTTTTTTATTTCCAGTTAAAATAAGTGACAGGGTCTTTCTTCACAGCATCTCCTAATTGTTAATTCTGTGCAATTCATGCCACAACAGTGTATAGTGCTTCAAGAATGTCAGCATGAAGACAGAATTATATTTGTAGAATGACTTATCGGAAGTCAAGATATAAGATGAAACTATCTTTGCAGTCATGCTTAAATTCTGAAACAGGGACAATAATGGCTTGTGTGTTATCAACATGGCGCCAGTCGATGTGGGGCACCCACTGTAAACATTGACAGATTTTGCATTTCTGTCTTGCTGAGAAATCTGGACTCGGGCAGTAGGAGCTTAATGACGGGGAAAGATTTGACAATCTACAGGGAGTTAAATCTGCAATATTAACCACAATTAGATATACAGTCCCTAATGCTGCCAGACCACTGCAGGGCATGAAGAAATGTCCTACAAGTGTTCCCTTTGACAGTTTAAAGAATGGTAACATTGGACAACTAGAATGAAAATCTAAAATGCTCTTTGTCATATAAAGCTGTAAGGTAATAATGTGACTAAATCTATTAAAGCAAAACAAAAAACATGGTTTTATTATTATGATTAATATATTTTTATATTACGCCAACAACTTATACAGCGCTTCAGATGTCCACAGAGGGAATGTCTGTGTACCATGCTGAAGGATGCGAGAAATTTGGACTGCATATATTTTACACATAGCCATAGTCCCCTTAATTGACCACTTGCGACTTCATCCCCATAATCTATACTAATGCCCACATAAACTATAGCCATGCCTGTGATTTAAAGGGGCAGGTTATTAAAGTTTGTTGTGAGGTCTTTAAAATGCATTCTTGTGAAATTGAACTGCTCCCCTCCCAAAAAACCCAAAGACTCGAGACAGAAGAGGCTGCAGCCTTTTTACTCCATGATCTGACTGCTCTTGCCGCTGATTGGTTGTTTGAAGCTTTGTTTTACAAATAAGAATGTTTTCAGTATATTAATGTAGTGGATGTGGATCTTCTCTTCTGCTGATGACAAGCCCAGTAGGAGACAGTCTGATAACAGAAAGCTGTTGCCATAGAAATGGGCATGTCTAGAATACATTGCTATATGTTTTATAAGACTAATTGATGTGATCATTTTATTTCTATTTGGTTTTATAAATATGAAACAAATATATACGGAATTATTTTGTTAATTTTTATAGGGCATGGAGATGAAACAAGATTTTTTTTGTCCTTAACATAGGAGTGTTTTTTTTTCCCCTTGCTTGGCCGCTTATATTGTTGAATACATTGACAGGTGTACTTTTTGTTTCAGCTGACTGCATCTTGCCTTGTGCGCCTATTCCAGGAGTAGGCATATTTATTTTATCTTTTTGTATCCATCTTTTCCCTACAGGTATAAAAGCTATCAAAGTGTGGCTTTAATGAATAAACATGTCCTAGTTGCAAAAGGGCAGAATGCAAGATGCGAATATTCTGCACATAAAGTCCCCTTATGGGAGGAGAGAGATTCATATTGCAATATGGCCATTTCTTGAAGGGACTAAAACAGTGTATTGCAGTTTGTGTGCAGGTCTCGATCATCTGTCTGTAAATTAATGACAAACTTTTTCCAGTGTCATGTTTGCCTTGTGTTTCTTGTGTTTGGAAACAAATAGCACTTTACATTTAGAATTTTAACATTACATTGTCTTTATTTGCCAAAATAATAGTTTTTAATACATAGATTGTGAGGGTTTTTTTACATGATTATCAAGTTTAACCCTACCTAGTACCTATATCTGTTGATCCACTGCACTGCATTGTGTTTATTCAGAGAGACTGATTTATGCAGTTCTCCATATATTACCCAGGTGCTAAATAAAACTAGAGCAGCTCTGCTAGTTCCAGGGGAGGGGAGGCAAGACGGCAGAGGGTTGCACTAATTTTGACAATATGGACTCTTTACTGAAATGTTTGCGTGTTTCTCGCAGGTACACATAGCCATGAATGCTCAGCTACACATTCTATGTAGCAACACTCCTATTGCTGTTACCTATCTTTATGAGCAATAGCGAAAAATACATGTCTTTAGTGTAGCCCCTTCTATACCCCTTGAGAATCTTGCTCATGTAATGGCTTAAGGCAGATATCTCTGAATCTCGAGAGGAGAGTGACCGATTGGCAGCTTCTTTGTACGTTAAAGTGGTCCACAGTGATACGTGCGTAAGGTCATTTTATACCAGTATTATTAGTTTAGCATACAGCCCCTATCACAAGTATCTCTTGGAATAGCGATTTCTCTGTTTTCTTCCCGCATCTTAGTAAAACCTAGGAGTAATATTAGTACTAGGAAAATATATCATTTTGCACCATCTTCTTAATCTGGTATCAGGCTGATTAAACTATTACAGTTGAGGAGGATATACCTCACTCTGCGAGGACTGCCAAAATCAGAGGGTATCTCATGAGACTTGGAGTCACTTTAGTGACACATTATGAATTAATGTTTGGACAATAGACAATTGGTTTTTGAACCAACTGTAATTAAACATTTTATTATCCCCTTTTGATTAATATTTTACAACGATCAGCCATAACATTATGATCACTGAGATGTGGTGAACATTTTGTCCTCAAAGTTGATGTGTTAGGAGAAGGAAAAAATGGCCAAGCGTAAGGTGGTCTGGTCTGATGAATCACGTTTTCTTTTACATCACATGAATGGCCAGTTGCATGATCACTGCTTATCTGGAGAACACATGGCACCAGGATGTAGCCATAGAGGCCCCATCTCGCAACTCACAGGACTGTGCTGCTAACGTCTTGATGCCAGATACCACAGCACAACTTCAGAGGTCTAGTTGAGTCCATGCCTTGACAAGTCAAGGCTGCTTTGGTGGCAAAAAGGGGACCTACACAATATTAGGCAGGTGGTCATAATGTTAGGGCTGAACTGTGTATATTACGAAAGATAGGGCTTCAGAACGGTCCATGGTCCTGAATTTTAAGTCAGTTTTTTTTTTTTAACTTCTACTTGTTTGATGAAGTAAAGTAGAGATACTGTAGATGACCTGTATAGCATATGTACCACTTGTTATCCTATGCCAGTAAGCAGGTAACTCTTAAGGGATTTAGTAGAAACAGTGAGAGTACCGGTGAAAGGATTTAATACAGGCTTACAAGTTAGACTTGTCCGCAAAGTTCTGAAGATTCTTAAATAACTTCTGCAAAATCTAATGTCACTAGTAGCATTTCTAGCAAAATATTTTTTGGTTCTTGTTAGTCCTTTTTTGTTTTAAGTGCCTTGTTTATTCAAGCGTGTCATTATGATTCGCTTTGTACTGCACATGCAAGAGAAGTCTAACTGCAGAGTCACTGGTATGGATTCACATGCTTTTAATTATTAGATTTTTTGCATCGATTAGTTTCTTCTGTGTTTCTGGCATTGAAAAAGCAGCAGAGATATTTGTAAGTGGTCAATATTATCTGTTTAATTACGCAATTACTTTCATTACAAAATACTGAACTGCTAAATGTTTGGATAACAAAGCTGAGAAAGTTGGAGCTTATTATTTTTTTGCCACAGGGAATATTGTTACGTTTATAGTTTATTTTCTTCGTGCTTTGTGCAGGATTTTGTCAGTTTTTCTGTTTTATAGATGGCTAAGGATCATGCAATTTTTGGGAGTTGGAAAAATGGATGAGCCAAATGGCTCTCACTTGCACTAGGTTTTTATGACTCACTATTCAGAGATTAGATATTGAAATGTTTACCTATATGTTAGTAGCAATACCGTTTAGATCTTAAATGAGGGAGAAGCATAACTTGTTCCACGTCTAGTAACAAGTTAAATTTAGGCATGATCATTTTGGGAGGGGTCAGAAAGACACAATGTTAATATTCATTAACTCCAAGTTGTGGTACGTTTTGAACCCTTATGACATGGCTGAATCCTAAAAGTATATTTGTGGCGACAAATGTTTTTAATCTTAAATTAATCAATGTGAATGTACTACTTATTAATGCATAGGATTTTGTTAGGTGCTTGTCCAGCTGCCCCTGGCAAGTGTGTTTGGCCTAATGTGTGTTATTTTACATGCCTTTCTGACTGGGCCATTGTTACAAGATACACAAGCCTGGGTTGACCCTTCATGGAGCCTAGTTATTCTGATGAGATAATATAACAGTACTGTTGAGGGCGGTAGGTTACCTACTATGGACACTAGGGTTTTCAGCTTCAACAGCCTCAAAGCACTCAGCCAGGGCTTTGCAGACAGCACTAAGGATTTGAGGAGGTTTAAAGGAAGATCAGATCAAGCACTGTATGTAATCATTGTAAGAGGCAAGTTAATCTTTAAAGTACAAGTATTGTGCAGGAACATGGAATACTTAGAGAACTACTAAACAGGTTCAGTCCGCATGGTATGTAAATGGTCTTGGGCTTTGTAAAAGGTTTTCATGACACATTATGACACAAAGTCAATTGTTGCAGGGAGCATTAAACATGGTGATACCTAAATATCATCAAGCCATTTTTCTCCATATTAGTGTCCAAAAGTATGAGTGCTCCATCAACTGGTTTTGTATCATTCAAACATTAACACCTAATATTAAGTTAGTATGGTCCTGTAAGTGCTCCTCTTAGGGCATTTAAAGAAGGATAATTTAAAGGAGCTCATTGAATTGAGGATGCGTTGTTCTCACGAGTACTGAAAAACTTACCCATAGCACAATTGCAGTTAAATTGAATATTTGTAAGGGACACTACAATGCACACTGGTTGTCTGAAACCAAATCATTTTCATCCACAACAGGACTAGGCAAACCCAAAGAGACCACACCATCAGACCAATATATTAGGCTACCTTGATAGAAAAGCTTCTGCACCCACATTTGAGCCCAAATGAATCAGGAACAAAAAAGCACAGTCAAAATACAACTGGCAAAGTGGAGCCTTCAAGGTAGAGTAGCGCTTTTGAAAGAAAAAACGGTTCTAAATATGTGCATGGGCTAAACAATAAATTCACCATAGAATATTGGAAGAAACATCCTGTTCAGTCATCAAAATGTAAAATGTTTGGTTTAATTCAGAGTTCATGTGAGGAGAAGGCTGCATGAGAGGCTAACCTCTCAATTTCTAAAGCCTACATTTAAATATGTTGCAGGAAATATCCATGTTTTGTGTTCAACTACACTTTGACCAAAGCGAAATAGCACTCTGTTCTGCAGAGGCATGCCGTTCTTTCTGGCTTAACGTTGTACGGAAAGTATCTTAGCAGAAAGATATCAATCACACGTTGAAGCTCTACCAGGTGTATGTGAAGTCAAAAGAAGGAGTGCTTTTTTGCTGAACACATTATGGGGTGTCGTGTGACAGCGGCATATACCAGGAGCTGTAAATTCATACATAAAGTAGGTGTGTGTGGGAAAAATACACACACAAAAATACTACTGCAAACTTTGAAAAAATGCTGGTGGTAAAATGTGTGCATGCAAAGAGTAAAAATACTAGCATTTGAAATACCCTGGGGTGTCTAGTTTTCAAAAATATATGGCCTTGCTCAAAGATGTACCAAATAGGGTCCAAATGTGACCCTTTTGCCCCCAAACAGCCAGGCAAAATAATTCATGTGAGGTATCGCTGTACTCAGGAGATGTTGCTGAACACATATTGGGGTGTTTTATGAGTGACATATACCAGAACCTTTTAATTCATACCTGAAGTAAAATGTTTGTGGAAAACCAAATGCAAAAAAATGACTACCACAAAGTTTGACAAAGACTGGTGGTAGATAGCATTTGAAATACCCTAGTGTGTCTAGTTTTCAAAAATATGATTTGATGGGGTAAATTGCATTGGCCGGGTTCAAAGATACCCGAAATGGCGCACGGGCAGAAGAATTACCAGATTTGGAAAAAATGGCTTTGAAATAGCAAAACGCTACCTGTACTTACTTTCCTGCATAACGTGCAGGAAAAAACATAAAAACATTGGGTATTTCTAAACTCAGGACAAATAGTAGAATCTATTTAGCAGGTTTTTTTCATTACCTTTTATAGATGAGTAAAAGATTTTTCAACTAAAAATTAGAAAAAGTCCTTTTTTTACCATATTTTATACTTTTCTTAATAGTAAATAATATGATACAATCAAAACAATGTCATCTAAAGAAAGCCCTTCTTGTCCTGAAAAAAATATATATAACTTGTGTGGGTTCAGTAAACGGGAAAGAAGAAAATTACAGCTAAACACGGGCAGCACAGAAATGTTAAATCAGCCATTGTCATGAAGGGTACAAAAAGTAAAATCAGCCATTGTCACGAAGGGGTTAAAGGAGTGCTGGGATATTATCAAAGTAAAGAAATACAATATGGCAATTTCTCGTAACAATTAAATGTAAACAACAAATTCATTTTAGAGTAAACAGATAAACTGTTTCTCCAGAGCTTTTCAATACTATATATATATATATAATTTATATATATATATATTAATTTATAGAATATCTATCTATATATATATATATAATATATATATTATATATATATCTATATATAGATATAGATAATATGTCTTCTTTTTCAAATTGTAATCCTATATAAAGGAAGACTGCGCAATAATGTTCACAAACTAAATGTTTCATTGCAGTGCACAAATAACACCATCTGTTACTGGAACAAAAAACTGTTGACTAGGCACTAAAATGCCTCCATAACAGTATATACTGGCTGAAAAAAAGCAACGTGTAATGTCGCCCAATTACTTTGAACTCCTATGTATCAGAATAAAAATCTTTAATTAAAATAGTTTTTATGTCTTTCTAATTTTGTATGTCCGTAATAAAATGGTGGTACTCTGTCCTGCCGTTACTGATGTGGCTTTGGTGATGAGATGGACACCAAACCAATAATGCATATGAATGTCTGTGCTTTATGTCTGTGCCTTTATTCTGTCATCCTTAGTGATAATATAATTAATTGTCAAGAGAATGCTGAACCCTGTCAGATACAAAATAAATAAACCAGCAAAAAATGTTACAAAAGCAAATGGAAGGTGAAGTATTCAAAATGCAGAAGGAAATTGCATGTTTAATTTTCTTATAAGCACTGTTTATGTATTATGTAGTACAAAGATGTGTGTATGTATGTATAGTCCTATATATGTGTATATGTCTCTAATCCTTCTCTAATAATAATAAAATTATATATATTACGGTTAAGCGACCTTTGAGGTAGTGAGCTCATTAGACGATTGCCTCTCTGTTCATATCCCCTCATTGTCAAAAAATGTCATAAAGCTTATTTACAGCTAGACAGTCTTATGTTAGCCATGGGATATTTATATATAGCAATTATTTATCTTTTTTTTTTTTTCTTCCGTAGGATAACTACACATTTGCACAGCCAGGAATACAGAGGAAAGTGAAAATGTTAGAGGAACTGGTTAGTCGTATCGATGGTAAGTTGTCTAGAACAGCTTCAAATGTGACAGTGTAAAGCTACATGCCGCAGTGTGATCTTATTGCTATCAGCGTAATTATCCATCACGACAGCTGGAGTCTGCCTCAAATGGGGGTGTCATCCTCAATCAGATTGTGGCACAATACCCTTTGCACGATTTCTGTTGTGTAGAGTTTAAGTCACCAGACCATGAACCACTTCCACTGCTTTTCATTAAGGCTACATAATAAAAATCCAATGGCAATCTCTTTCTGGAGCATAATGATCAGATACAAAAGCCAGCCAACATCCATAGCACATTAAGCTCAATGATTGTTGCAATTTGGTCTGGTGTCCCTGGTTGTTGACACTTGGTTTTTCCACAGTGTACTTTGTGCTTGTTTGAGTTGTCTGTCTTCAACACTCTGCCAGGTTTTTTTTTCTGAGAGCCGTCATTTTTGGCTTTGCTTTTCCTTTCTAGCAGGGCTTCTAAAAATATTACCTTCTCTAATCCTTAGAAGAATTTTCTGTGTTTAACGCCGACTGTCATACTGCAGTTGCAGAATTTAATTAAATGAAATTCTTCAGATAATGCTTGCCCAATTCTTAACTGTATTCTCTTGATAGTTTGTTAAATTAATGAACAGGGCATTAACAAAGTGATGCCAAGCGGAACTAAGCTTTTTGTGACACTAGCTTGTCAATGATGGGATGGAGGACATTTTTTTCTTCTTTTTCTATATCCTTGAAATCATTTAATGGGATCTTGTTAAAAATCATTAATTCCATCTGTTTTTCTAAACAAAATAAAACTCCTTGGTGAAGTAGACAATTTTGCATATGTTGAAGCGTGGTGACATTTAATATAACTACTTATTTGGATTATGATTGCCAGACGTATCCAGTCATCCCTGTTTTACATTCTTTAATTATTAGAAGAATTGTCAAAAATATTATGTTGCAATTGTATTGTAATGCAAATATTGTCACCGTTTAGATCTGTACATATACATTGTGTAGGTTTTTCTGTTGAGTGAATAATAATACAAAACAAAGCAATAATCCAGCGTATACCCAGCAAATACCATTAAAAAAACAGATTTAAGGCATAGATATTGAGGATTCCATCACACAATATTATAACAGGGTTGAGCAGTCCCACCTGCCACACAGGTCCCTCATTACGGGTGTCCAGAAATAGCTTGAGAGTCTCATTAGGGGTAAATGCAGTGCAGTCCACTTGATTCAGCTCCTTAGTAAGCAATATAGCTGAAAATTAGAAAATATAGAATATTAGACAGGACTCTCCAAACTTGGGGTAAATATTGAGGATTCAATCACACTATACGGCAAAGCTACATATGGCCTTAAAGTGTGATTAAATCCTCAATTATTATTTAAGCAGCAACCCGAGAATCTGAATATGTATGCCTTTTATGCTTCCTAGGTTTTTACAGCAGTGACATTAGGCAGATAGTGTGTGTTTATTGGATGTTATGCTGGTATCAGGCGTATGTGTGATGGTAATAGTATACTGCTTGATCAGTGATTTTGTGGCCCCAGAATGCAAGACAGAAATCAAGATAACATACAATCAGTAACGAGTTAACGTTAGAGTACTTTGCCTTCTCAAGTTAGCTTGGTTACTCTAATCATACTCGTCTAGCATGTGAGTAAGGTTATGTGTTGCTCACATTTGAAATTGGGAAGTTTCATCAGTTTTTCCTGCTTGTACTGGTGATGTTGTCTTACATCAACTCCAAAGGGGGTAAACTCATATTCTAGTCCTAGTTGTTATTTCGATACACAGGTTTTTTGAATTTTCACCTATATATTAATATGCAAATATATAATTTTTCTTCACATGCTTTAAATTGCTGATTCTCTCTATGAAATGTGTGATGACACAATGAATTCAGTATTCTTGGACCTACTAGGGCTAACAGCAGGCTCCCAATGCAGTCTTCTTTTTCGGATTGTGTCTAAACATCCTTGGTTGTTCCTTCAGTAAAGGCAACAAGAAGTAAAACTTTGAAAATATAAATCTGAAATACTTCAAAATAACGATAGAAATGTAATAGAGTGCTTAAAGTGTTAGATTAAGTTACAGTCTTACCACAGACTTGAAAAGTTCTGTTGAAAGTCCCCATCAAATCAGATGTGTCGAAATCTAGGTTGAATGTTTTTGGCTCCTTTGCAGTATCCTGAGACGTACCCATGAGCCGTTCCTGAATATGTGTGTGTGTGCATATATATATACTATATATATATATATATATATATATCCATCCCTTGTGAAAACACCCAATAAAATGCTGCCAGTCAGACATTCAATTAAGTCAGAACCAAGCAATTCAATCAAGTATTTAAAGGGTTTGTTAATAGTCTCAGAATGTTGTTGTACTTTGAACAGCATTACAGCTTAAAAATCACTTTTTCAACTTCACACTGAGTTGGATATATAAAAGACTAAACAAGGACGCTGAAGATGGTTTGTATGTATGCTTGAAATTATTATTTTCTTTCTCCTTTGCTCTTGTAACAATTCTGGCAGTGTCAATTACACATGATCCTTCTGTGTATTTCAAATCTGTGCAGCTCGGAGAGGTTAAGTTATATTTTAACCTTTCTCTTGCTGTCCTCCATCCTTCTAAATATGTCGTTCATTGCACAGGCTTGTAAATTGGCCTTTTTTAGGAGCTGGAATGGATTTGCGGTCTCATCTATCCAAGTTCTGCAGATGTTAGACATTTGGCTTTCTTTGTCTCTGGCTCCATCTGTATATTTGTCGGATGATTGAAGCATGTTTGGTAATTGTGCATTCCAGATTTCAGGTCTAAATCTATTGGGCAAGTTATGTGTTACATTTTACAAAATCATAATCAGCTATTAGCATCTTTTAAAATGATTCTGTGGATACCCTTGATTCACGTGAAAGTGCTCTGGTAACCTATCTTCCTTATGTTTCAGAACCTGGGAAGGTTTACCACTGTTCCAGGTTTTCTCCATTTTGTAAATAATGACTCTTACTGTGACTTTCCAGACTGATGGGTGTCGATTACTTTGTTTCTCATCTTTTCTTGAATTTGTTTAGATTGCAACGTCATGTACTGCTTTTTGAGAACTTTAGCTTTCTTCTCTTTCCGAGACAGGTCCCAATTAATTCATTCAATTGGTTGATTTAAGAACTAAGAGGGGCAATTACTCTTTCACATAGGGCCAGGTAGGGTTGGAGAGCCTTTTCACCCATCTATACATAAAATACTTTAAAACTGCATTTTGTGTTTGAGTTATCTTTGTCTAATATTGAAACTGGTTTGATGATCTGAAACATTTAAGTGTGACAAATATGCAAAAAAAAAAGAAGAAATCAGGAAGGGGCCAATACTTTTTCAGAGTGCTGTAGTGTATGTTTTTTTTTTTTTTTTAATGCGCCAGGGGACTTTAGTGAAGCTATGGGTAAAGTTCACACACTTAATTCCTGAATAAGGACTTCAGAGAAGCCAGGTTACCATATAATTCAGCCATAACATTATGACCACCTGGCTAATATTGTGTAGGTCACCCTTTTACCACCCGAACAGTTCCTGCTCGCCCAGGCATGGACTCCACAAGAGGTCTGAAGGTTTGCCGTGGTATCTGGCACCAAGACATTAGCAGCAGTTCCTTTATGTCCTGTAAGTTGCGAGGTGGGGCCTCCATGGATGCATCCTGGTGGCATGTGTTTTCCAGGTAAGCGATGCATACGCGCCTGGCCATTCATGTGATGTAAAAGGTAACGTGATTCATCAGACCAGGCCACCTTCTTCCATTGCTCCGTGGTCCAGTTCTTATGCTCACATGCCTGTTGCTGTTGTGCTTTGTTGTTGTAGGTGCTTTCGGCAGTGGACAGGGATCAGCCTGAGCACTATGAAAGGTTTCAACAAATACAGTGCATTGCAGTTTGTTGTGTATTTTTCTTATTATCAGGACCAGAATTAACATTAATCAGCAATTTCAGCTACATTAGCTTTGCCACCCCCTATGCATCAATGAGCCCATGACCATTTCGCCGGTTCACTGCTTCTCTTTCCTTGGACCACTTTTGATAGGTACTGACCTCTGCAGACCAGGAAAACTCAACAAGAGCTGCAGTTTTGACAATGCTCTGACCCAGTCGTCCAGCCATCACAATTTGGCCCTTGCCCATTTTTCCTGCTTCTAAAACATCAACTTTGGGGACAAAATGTTCACTTGCTGCCTAATATATCCCACCCACTGACAGGTGCCATGCTAACAAGACTCAGTGTTATTCACTTCCTGTCAGTGGTCATAATGTTATGGCTGATTGATGTAAATACACACACATTATACATTGGCATGAGCACCCTTATTTTTACAAGACCAAATCCCTTTAATGAGACTTGTTTTCCTTGGCCATGATTAAGCATGAGAATACAGCATTCTTGGGGAAATAGAACCATGTTTCTTATAGCCCGAGCTGTGTCTCGGGACCTCGTTACACCCTATGCTGATGGTTTTCCTAAACTCAGTGTGAGCACAAGTGATGGCATCTCTGCCCCTGGCTGTTTATTTTTAGACTTTCTTAAAAATGCTAGTGCAGTATTTCTTACCTACAAAGTAACTTTAGAGACACATTCTTCCAACTAACATTGACTGCTCTTATCTTGTGTCTTTATATTCCTTTTTTACTATTCTTTCTGGAATTAAATTTTGAACTAACGGATGCTGCGATGTAAAGGTTAAGCGACTGTTGAAATGAGAGGACAATGTTTAGAACTCTTTTTATAGAGAATAGTGATAACCAGCAGCTTTCCTATTGTGCCTCAATCTCTTAAAAAGAGGAACAAAGTTAAATGATTAGTAACCATAGAGATTTCAATTTGTCTTTTATTTTTCTTACATCTTCAAGGTTACCGTTTGTTCTAGAACTCCCAACATTATTGCTGTCAGCTCACAGGCATTTACAATGACACTTTCCATGCAGTTCTATCAGATATGTCACCTTTTACATATCTCTAATGACAAGTGCAAGGCATTTGTCTTTGGTGCCTTCTCCTTGTTTGGTATTCCGTTCCCTGATCCTCTGTGTTCCTAGCATTAAACTGTTTTCAGCCGTGTTATATTTTATTTGTACAGGTCAGAATCAATATAAATGGATCGTTATGCATGGATTCTTAGATTCCCTGGTTGCGTTTCCTTATTTTTTGTTCCTGTTCATTGGCCATGGTGTTTTGTAACATGGCCTTTTGTTTTCATTAGTTATTAATGTTTGTAAGAAAATTGAAACTGAGCTAGACCTCATTTGGGTCATTCAAGTATTTACAACAGCGCTCAATATGGCCTTAAATCTTTTATTCATGTTTTATGAAGACACTGATTGCTAGCCTTTTCTGAAATAACCTACGGGCAAAAAGCAAGGTTTGCTAAGAACTTCCATTTAAATGTTGTGTTGAAAATATATCGCTTGTGATTTGTGGGTATATTTAGAAGGAAGAGCCAACCATGCGATGCTTTGAACTGTTTTGGACAACTTTTGTTTCTTTTACAAGATAATGTTAAACCAAGGATGTTGTTCACCCTCATGCAGCTATCTGTTCCACTCATTCTGGTTTACTTTGTTTCAAAGTTTTCTTTTTTTCCCACTCTAGCTATCTAAGCAACATTTTAATAAGTTCTGTTAAAAGCTGCTGAAATCATGCAAGTGTAATTATGTTTTTAAGATGTACACAGTTCAGTGATGCAGAGAACCACTTTAAGGTGCTGTAATGAAAAGTTAAGTCCCTTCAATAGAATTTGCAAAGCTTCTAATGCATGGATGCTTTGATTGCAGTGTGCTGATTTGGTGATTGGCGACGTGTGTTTTATCTAC
Source organism: Spea multiplicata (assembly GCA_009364415.1). Classification (NCBI taxonomy): domain Eukaryota; kingdom Metazoa; phylum Chordata; class Amphibia; order Anura; family Pelobatidae; genus Spea; species Spea multiplicata. The sequence goes on along the minus strand of VKOC01017516.1, from coordinate 24,222 downwards.
GTTTCACTTGGGGCAGGTGGAGTGTTTTGCTATAGACCTTTTCTTGCAAAAACCTTTGGGTAACATCAAGACAAAATGTGGATATGGGATAGTTTTGTGTCATGTCCTAAGTAGGACATTACTACTGGCAAGTAACTGGTCATTAGAGTGGGCTTGGCTCTGAATATATATATATATCAGCGGATATAAACATTTAGAGACAAAATACCAGTCCATTTTTGCAATATGATTTATAGGAGAAAAATAAAACAAAGGTGCGCACAGTGTATAAAACAAAATTAGGTTACTAAATTGTTGAGCTGCAAGTCAACCAAAGAAACAAAACCCCGCAATTGTTCCAATAAACATAAAAACATACAATTAACACCAGGTGACTGCGCATAATTAAATCCAATCGGTGAAAAAAATATTTTATAAATAAATGAATACTAACTAATAGGTGTGTTGAACGATGTGTGAGTCTCACATGAAAAATATAAAAACAGAAATAAAAAATAGTGCAATATGTAATTATTCAAAGCACCTTCACTCCGGAATAGGCACATTATATGGGCTCAGGGAAGCCCCATCAAATGTAAGAGTCCACTGATCTTTTAAATAAATATTTTTGAATAATTAAGCGCAGTCACCTGGTGTTAATTGTATGATTTATAGGAGAGCTTGAAGTGAAGGGGAGGTTGGGGGGCTTTCCAGTTACAACTGCTTAAATATGTCCTCCCTATCAAAAGTTACATTTTATCACTTTTTTTGCTTGTCAGTATCTCTGATTGGAGTTAATTTTACAGAGAACAGGGGAGGAATTGGACAGAATAACAGGTAGGACAGCATTGTTTGCAGGTTTTGCCAGGTCAGAGATCAATGAGCCTAGGAAATGGAGGAATGTTTCCACCTTGAATTTTTGACATTTGTTTATCTCTCCTCCTGATCCATCATATCCGCTAGAATGTACATGCCACATTTGTTTCCGTTTCTTTACATTGCTATAGTTTGAATCTGGACACCTATCCAGTTCATAGTCACTAAATTTGTCTATAGAGACTCAATGAGATTGAGGGTGAAGAATCTCCACACCTGTAGGAACTTAGTTTACTTACATTTTTTGAGAATGTCATTCCAAAAGAAATTGTCATAAATGTATGATTAAGCAGGTAAGTTCAAAATGTGGCAAGCGATTGTTCTTGTTTTGCTGTGTTGTGTGTTGCTCCATGTGGATGTAAATTAAACAGTTACGAGCGTTGACTGTTATCTATGTAACATAGTCTTTTTATTCTACGTAAACATGTGACATTTATTTAATATTATTTATTTTACCCAAAATACGAAAGTGCCTAACCTGCAGAGGTGTACTGAAATTGATAAAAAGGCTAGTGACCGTAATCACCAAATGTTATCTCCTTTTAAATTAGTTGAATAAGTTAGACTTTTTATTTTACGTAGATCAGCATCCTGTAGATGTTATTTAGTGTGGTGGCATTTGCGTGTATTTGCATTGTAGTAGGTATTACTGCAGGGTGTGACCTCTATTAATATGAATGATTACTAAACTATAATGTAGGTGATCCTCAGAGTCAATAACTCTTGGCCTGTGCAAGTCGCAAGTTATGTCACATTGTTTTGAAAAATCACTTCATACTCTGAGTCTCTGAACATACGATTGTCCAGCTCTTCTATATTTGTAGGAGACGCTAATATAACTACATATCTATAGCAGTGAATTTCCTTTATGTTACAGTTGCGAATATCTTGACAAGGTTATAGCATCCCTATTATGTGCATACTGTGATAGAGGTGGGTTTAATATTCTGTTAAAGTTCTGTATTCAAAAGATTTTTGTGAGTTTCAGGCAACGATCACTGGGAACTCTACGATATGGTGGAATGCCTTCATAACTGAAGCTTCACGCTTCAAAGAGAATTGTCCCATCCCATCCGACTGTTGTATTTATGTTTTAGGTGAACTGGCTTTCTTTCGGCTACAAGCACCATAAAGTTCACATTAATGAAAAAATGCAGCCCCATATTACCATCCTTTACTTTGATGAAACCAGGCCTAATATTGAAATATAGTTCATTCTGTACTGCATGAAAAACTGCCGAGCAAATAGATTTGGCATAGCTTGTAATATTCTGATCTAAGATCTGCATTCTATCTATGTTTTTAAGTATGCGTGTGTAGGCTCTGCTTGACTGGTTACTTGATGTTGTATTAGCTCCTTTTGGAGAGAAATAAAAATAGGATTGCTAATACAGTAGAATACATTGACAGCTGCTGAGTGATTCTGTGTTATAAACCAGCTTTGTTTACTTGCATCGTGCTTAAGAAAATGTTTTATAAGACCTGGTAGGAAATGCTTTCATTTTTTTTCTGTATAAACATTTTAAAGGTGCTGTTCCACCTAGCGTGTCTCATAAAATATCACTAGATTAGTGGGCTCTCCTTTGTAAGGAGGAGCTAGCTTCAGTAGCTTTCAGTTACACCGGAATAATGAAGACTTCCCGTTTGGAAACATTAAAAATAAAAAGGCTCCCAGGGTATATCCAGATCCTTATGAGACTTCTGATGACCCTATTGGCTGATACTACGCTGATCAACAATGTAGGGCAGTGGAGCCAGCTTGCTCATCACTCTGTGATCAGTAGTAGGGATCCAACTGAATATAGGAAGAAACTCTTTCTCCCTCTTCAAAAATATTTAAAAACATAAAAGATATACATTTTAAAAAATAAAAATAATAATAATAAAGAGGAACCCCATCTAGTTCCATGAAAGATCCCTGAGGTCCTTAAAAACCTTAAAGGGATCTCCAGTCAAAGTGTAAATGGTAATAGGGCTGCCAACATAAATCTGGCTTTCCTCACTACAACTGCTTCACCACGCCTCTCCAGGAAAGCATTTAGTGCCCGATTCACCATTGCAGAAGATAGGCAGTGGTGTGGCAGGTCTCCACAACGTGAGATGGGGAACTAGAGTAGTGCGCGTGTGTGTGTATACACTGTATTGTCAGTCACGGTGCATTTGTGTATATGTAAAGAGCTATAGTCAGTATGTGAGTGTGAATGTATAGTGCCAGTATGTATACTATATTGTAATTCCAAATTCAGTGTTTATGTATGCAGTGTGTTTATATATGTATAGTGTTAGCCTGTGTGGTGTGAGTGTGTATTGTCTTGTGTATGTTACAATATGGCCTTAGCATACGTGTGTGTATATTAGCATGTGTGTTATTGTAAGGTTTTAATTTTTGTGAGCATAAGACGTTAGAATATGTGTGTTGCTGTATCGTGTGAGAGTGTGTAAGTGTATGCCAGGGCTCAACAAACTTCAGGTGCTAGGTTGCTATGATGATTATAACTCTCTTGGCTTGGCTACAGAAGGTGCCGAGGCATAGAGACACATCAGGAGTTTAGAACTCCTGCCCGTGAGCCCATCCACCAAGTACCTGCTTTGAGCTTTGTGGCACCAGTTTGAGGAAGGCCCTTTCCTTGCACTAAGCAAGGTCCATAAAGACACAAGTAGGTTTCATAGAACCTTTACCTCACTGAACACCTCTGGGATGGATTAGAATGCCAATTGTAAGCCAGGCCTGACCTCACAAATTGTCTTTTGGCTGAATTCCCACACACTCACACCAAATAATGATACACACACAGTAGTTTTCTCTTAATTATATACTGGTTCCAACCAGTTTATGGTGATGTCTTCATAATTTGGAATGCAATACTATTAACCACATGAATAAGGGTGTAAATGATCCAGCCTTTAGCGAAAACATGGGCAGGGAAGTTCGACAGAAGATAATGAACAGTGATAGAACACTCAAGAAGTCAGAATTTTAACCAAAGAAAGTTACAGAAACATTGGCAATCAAGGAAGTAAAAATGTCAGATAAGCCCTAGAAATTGTATTAATATTTACTTTGTTGTAGTGTATAGTATTGAAGACAAGATGAACCTAAGCTTTTTTTATGTTATTCGCTATTCCACAATATGTTTGTTTATTGTAAACAATATGTAGTGTTCACTTATTTGAATTAATTTTTTATTGGGCTATCTTGTTACCATTGCCAGTTTTCATCTCATTCAATGTTTCAGTTTCAAGCTGATAGTAGAATTTTATTTGATGATATAATTTAATTTTATGCAATGATCACCTGATACATTTTGTGAATAGCTGAATTTCATTTTCCCAAAATCATCACTGTGATGTTTTGTGTTTTCTACATTCTTACTCCCCTATAAAAGCAAGAGAAGGAAAATATATGCTGCATAATACGATTCTGTTTTGAAAATGAGAGCATATGATGAACAGTGGCACTGAAGGAACACGATTAAAATTTTCTTTGCTAGGTACTGTCATTTGTCTTGTATTTATAGGATTGTACTGATAGCATGCTTGAGTGCGCACAAATGAAAGGTAGCATACGATGTAATCTATATGTTTTTTAACGTAGGTGACAGCATGGCTATCAGTGTACATTCCCCTTTCTGATATAAAATGTATGTCACTTTCTGAAACCACAATAATTCTTCACACGTCTGAGTCTTGAAATTGGACTGCAGAGTAGTTTGCGCAAAGTAGACAGAAGAGTAATTTGATAAATATTATTAAATTGCCTGTTTAGCAGGGTGATAACTGAACCAAGAAGTATTGGATCTCTTTCTGTTATTACATACTGACATTAAAGTATATTTCTTTCTTTCAATTGCAATTTTAGCTGTAATATGTCACATATCACACTTGGAAAATAATGCACAAAGACCATGTTTTGCTTTTAGGAACCTTGGAAAGCCAATAATGGAATCATTAATACAACTTATTCAGTTGCATTTCAAAGTGCTAGCATAGTCATTATGTTGGTATTAATGACAGGCTTTGACCACCGTTCATCTGCTTTGTGTGCCTCTTTTGTGCACCTTTGTCTGCAGCTTACTCAAGACCAAACCCGCAAAGTTCTGGTTACTTTGCCTTTTGGCTAACAGTACAATTTTCCAGTAGGAGTTTTCGCTGTAGGGGAAATGACTTTGTACGTTTTGCGTTAAGAATTTTTAATAGTAATGGCACCCAAATATCACAGAATTACCTACGATGGTGACATCCAGGTCACTCGATAAAGCCCCTTCCTCATGAGACGTCCGCTGTAGACTGCCAGCTACTTCCTGCATATGCAATGGCATTCTGTATTATCGATGTAAATGTTTATTGGAGTAGGGCTGCCTATGGTATTTTCTTTTTGTTTATCCGTGAGACTTCCTTTAAAGGCTGATGTGTAGCCTTTATATTTCTGCAGCTCTGTCTGAGAACAGAAGAATGCTGTTGATTATTCTATGTTCAGCAGCTTCCGATCCCTATTTCTTCAAATGTTGGCTACCATGGTCAGAGCTGGGTTAAAAAGTGTCCCCCACACATACACACAGGGTACCTTAAAAAAACCAAAAAACTACTGCTATATTATATGTTTGTCTTAAACTAGATATCTATGAATAGCTTAACATATTTATATAGTGTTTCTTAACCTAACATAAATGTGAGCAACTGAATAATAATAAAATTACTACTTAAAAAAAAAACTGAAGTAATATATGTATATAAAAAAATTACATTTTTTGCGTAAAAGCTACATACCATCTAAATAAGAAAACATCCTAACATTGACTTTTGTACTTTTTTTTTTCTTCTCTTTGTAACAGTAAATGATGCTGACCTGGCAGGTATCCCCAATGAGATTTATCCAGAATGAACCACTTTTTAGATGCTTGTTAGTGGATTGTAGATGAACGTTTTAACAACTCCCCTGCAAGATTGTGATAGGAAACTAAGCCACACAAGAGATCCCGAGACCTAATCTTAGATTAAATCAAAATAATATCTAATTTGGGTCCAATCGAAGCGTCTTTTCATTTGCGTCTGGCAGCTAACAGAAAGATAAGACTTTTTCTCTTGCTTCAGAAAGTATGCAGAAGTGTTTGCGTTCTCTGCGAATATCTGTATGGTTTATTATTTCCTTTCCAAGCTTTTTTCTTTTTATTATTTGGAAACCAACCTCACTTCTCAGGCTGAAACACGTTTTCCAAGGAGGCTATATGTTCGTTTAACATGCTTTGTGTATAGAATATATCGGAACTATGTGGATTGTTTACTTGTTATTGATGTTTATTACATGAGATCTAAAGCTGGTTACAAAGTGGAATGCAAAGTACCTGACCTTTTCTAAATCCCTGATTTGATTGTAAGCTATTGTTATTTAATGTTAATCTTCAAATAAACTGTAAATGTTATAAGTACACAAACTCCAAGGCAAAAAATAAGATTAAAGGGATCACCCTTGGATCAAAAGCCCCAGGGTTGCATAATGTATTCTTATGTTATATGAGAGTACACATTTAGGCATGTTTGAGTCTTATATTACAGTAAATCTGTCATTTATTCTAGATATTGCTTTTTTAGTTCTGAGGACGAAGTGAACGTGTGTAGTGTTGTCTACAGAGTTAAATAAGCAATATATATATATATATATGTGTATTAAAATGCTACTTAGTGTGTATACCATAGGGAGAGGCTTATTTTTATTTTTTTTTCTTCTGCGTCATTTTTTCTTCTTGTTACGTTATCTTCCGCATGTTACATTGCTGGCAGTTGATTGGCCAGGTAGTATTTTGTGTGGATGGCTGAATGAGAAGAGAATTTCTGCAAAAAGGAAATGGATTGGATAACCCTGGTTCTGCCACTGGGGTTTCTTTATAAGTTAGGTTTTTGTATTAAATGTAAGTCATTACATTAGTGCACTTTGCTATATGTGTAGCTTAATGACCCATCATAAAAATGATACAACCCCCCCAAACTTATCTATTCATATAAAAAAAGGTAAACCCAGGGTTTTTTCACCGCTAACCTATATTAATGTTAACAGAACTGCGTTTTATGCTCAAGGAGAAATATATATATTTTCCCATGACAACTTACCCTTTAAAGGCTCGACACTAATGCAAAAGTTTAACATTTGCTTTGGAAGGGGGGGGTGCTAAGATTTAAAAAGCACTGTTAGATGGTATATAAAACACTGTCTGGAAAGAGGAATCCTAACTTTTACCGAAATGAGTAAGTGCCTTGACATTTCTGTAATCATTATATATAAACATCACATGCCTACATTAAATCTAGATGGTAATTAAAAGGTATCTGCTCCAAAAGATTTCTTTTCTAGAATGTGTAATGATGTTTTAATGCTTCAATCAATAATTATTTAATTGTTTGCCATTACATTTATGCAAATAGGGAGCAATTGGCCGTCTGCCAACACACAAACCTACCAATGTTTGAATTAATGGTTTACGAAGTGTTGCTTTGGCGACTGTAAATATTCATGAAGGCGCACACAGTTCATCAAAATTATTTTAAAATCATTTTACTCTGTCAGCTTATTGGAGACTTTTATTTATTTTTGCTAGATATCAGTGAGTTGCTTTCAAAGCTAAACTAAAAGTTTTAAATTAAGTTTTGTTTGAGGAAAGTAATACCGAAAAGTAAAATCTATATGTAATAAATAACTACGTATAGCTATTAACTTGTGTAATGCAGTGTTTTGTGTCTTTTATGCCCCATATTGTTTCACTTCTTTGCAGAAGTCTTAATCACTAACCCACAAACAATGATATACATAAGCTCCCCTCATTTAGCATATTGGACACTTATTAGGTTTTAGGACAAAGTTCCCTGTGGGGGGTGTTGTATAGGCTATTCAAATTGGTGGATACAAGGAGCTTGGGAGTATTAGTTATGAAGTGTAAAATTATGTAAAAAATATAAACTTATTTTTAAGTACAGATCACTGTACCCCTTTATGACCTACAGTTACCCTAGTTTGTCATATTGGCTACTCTCAGCACTCTCCAGTCAGCTGAAGATGTGGAAGTTGGATATCGACGATGATTCCTGTCACCTAAACATAATTAAACCAAGTTGACCAATTTAATAAATTTGTGCCGTCGGGGCTTTCACTTTAAGAATCAAACGTTTGAATATTAGCAACACATAGTAGCAATACATAATTAAATAAAAGTCTACAGAAGGGGCAAGACCGGGATGCAGCAGCTCATCATGATACCCACATATTGTTTAGGGTGGTTTTCAATTAATTATGAAAACCTATATCGCTAAAAAAGTAAAATGCATTATTCATTAAGATTAATGTTCTTTAAACATCACACTGCCAACTTCCTGATCAATTAAATTTCTATTTCACATTTAAGTAGCCGTTAGTGATCTGTGATCCTCGCACTCCAACATTAAAACACCCTCCTTTATTGTATTATGTCAAGAGGTTTCCATTGTTTCTGTTTCAAGTTTGGAGATACAGCAGCTTTATAAAGCTTTCTCATGAAGACCCTTTTGTACGCTGCACATTAAACATAAATCAATAAAGAAATGATATTCGGTAATCCCTCAGTGTTAGCTTTTCATTTATGTAAGCCACCAGTCATTTTAATCACATTACTTGAGAATTAACACACTCATTTGAAATTGGATAAATGGGAGGAACAGCATTTTATCGGGTGTAAGAACATCTTCCTTTCTGTTTATGAAAGAAATTATGAAAATGACTATTGATTCTTGAATATGGAAGAAAAGTAAATACATCGACCTGAAGGCGGAAATGTTTATTTTGAAAATGTGTGTCTTCGAGTGCAGTGTGTGTGTGTGTGTGTGTGTATATATATATATATTATATATAAATAAATAATTATGGATATTACTATAATATGCTATGTATGTATATATCCATCCATCCATCCATCCTTTTTGGAAGATCAGAACACCGGCCATAAGTGTTTCACAGTCCTCTACATCCCAAAAAGTATATATATATATTAATGATGTATAGGATGTATATATTAATAGCAAAAAAATAAGTTGTGTGAATGAAATACATTATTCTTCCATTCTTGGTTCCATAGAGCTATGACTAAGACACACAGTCATAGGAAAAGTCAATTCAAAGAACTGACCCTAGACACAACCCCTAAAACTAGTGGCCATCTTTGTCTGTTAAGTGGTAATGTTTGCACTTGTTTTGTCCTCTTTAAAATATAAAACAATGCACCATTTCTGCTATAGAATGTCCTGAGTAATATGCCGTAATAAAGGATGATTGAAGTAACTAGATGGCCACATTTATTAGTTTAGCAACAAAATTATATTAAACCTTCTATAATTCCTAGTTTATAGTTCACTGCATGGGGATATTGTTTAGCAAAGTGTCCAGCCACTTAGCATTATTCCTTATTAGATTTATTAATACATTTTTAATCAAGTCTGCGACACAGTGCACTTAACAAATTAAATCATGCCTGGTGACATCAATACGTTATTGGACACAGCCACTCTCCACATTGGATTTTGTGAGCAGAAACGTAAAGTAGATTTGTCGCTTTTCCCAAATATTGCGTTTTGTAGTTCAGCTTCAAAAATAAGTCCATGTACTGGCTTTTGCATATTCAAATGAGGACTATACGCATATTAGGAAGTTACCTTATGTGTACACTATCTCAAAAGCCATCTTAACTTTCTGTTCCCAAGATCTGCATTATTATTTTTCCTTCGTTGGTAGTTTGGTAATTGGTTTATGTAGATTTTGTAAGGGCTCATAAGGAGAAGGGAGAGTTGCTAGCCCTGCAACCATTCTCCAATGCCAAGCAAAATCCACAAGCTATGGGTAGTTTTAATTAATGAACTTATGTCAAAAGTTGTGATGATATCATTGGCCCTTTAAGATGTTATTCCATTTTGAACAACCACCTTGCTGTGACATGTTTTTTTTCTGCCATGTCAGCAATTTAATCTTGAGCAACAACGAAATGGAATTACTAAATCAATGAATAGTCAGACAGTTGAACATCAAATTTAGTAGCAGAGTAGACTAAAGAAATTTGCAAGTGCAAGAGTGATTCAAGTACTTGGGAATATACTAAGAAAGAGGTATAGAAAGGTAGACATAATTAACATTTAAGAGTACCTAGGAGACTTATACTTAGTTTGACATCAGTATTTATTCTGCAAAGAAAGTCATATTGGAGGCTATAGCTTGCAAATAATTAAGTACAAGGTTGTCATAAATCAAGTCAATTATTTTTCCCCCCACTATGAAATATATGTAATTGTGGAATAGGCTACAAAAGGACATTGATAATGTATAATCTAATGTATGGTTCTGAAAAAGAACTGAAAGGTGACATTGCTACGGGGAATTTTAGCACCTCTTGTCCTCTGTGGAACTGCCCTTCATTGTGTAATGGTGATTATTTATGCAGTATCCGCTGGCTGTGCCTACATGATTGGGGCTTGGGATAAAGAAAGTGATAAATTGTGGCCTAGATATTGTGTGCGCACCTCCGATAGATTTCATTAAGAAAATGGTTGGGTAAATCATCGGCACATATTGTTCTGTGGTAGAGAAACAGTTGAAATTGTTATCCATAATGCTGGGTACAGAATAGAGGCTAAGGAAGTTGCCTTATAGGAAGGACTGAACACCATGTTTGCATGCAGTGATCCGCACACACACTTTCATTCCAAGTCAGAGATGCAAACCAAGACTATAAGCTTCATCGCTGCAGGTTTACCGTCAATTAATACATTTATTTTGACAGTTTTTTTGCTTTTGATTGCAACACCCATGCTTCTTTAAAAAAATATCTTCTGTCATAGAATGATCTTCCTCCATGAATCTGACCATTACTTTTAAAACAAGATTTGTGTGCCCTTATATTATTATTATTAACTGTTAATAGTTACAAATTGTTTTCCCAAGAAGCACACCCATTTGTTGGTAGCCTTCTCTTTTGGTTAGGATGTTATGCAATGTGTAAATTTGCTTTTTATTAGCCCCTGTCACACCTGCTATGCCACAATACTCTGGACATGGCTATAGGCTATGTCATTATCTATTTAATACCTGCTTGATTTCAGGATACAATTAATTTTCAAATATAACATAGAAAAAAATAGTTGTATATTCAGCATTTATCATCTTGTCCCTATAAGAAATGCATTCTTGTACAACGAGTACATTCTTCAAATATTTGTATAATCATTCATCTCAAGTTACTGTTTTACCTTGTTAGATATTCTGTAAACACTTTTGTTGCTTTTACTTTAAGGAGAAAAGACCATGGCCTCCCTATGAATAGTCGGGTTCGGTACAAGCTTTGACATGGAGCCATTTTGAAGAAAAATGTCTACGTTCTATGCAGTGAATGGTGTATTTGACCCATTCCGCATCCTTTTGTAGCTCACCTGTAAGGGGTACCCTTTTCGTGACAGGCAATTTTTCTAGTTAACCATAATGTGCACCAGGAGACTTTGAATAACAACATTATTTATTATATTGTGCATGAATTTGATGGAAAGTATATGCCACATTAATCATTAATTTCCTTAAGGGAGGTAAAAATTAAGGTGAGATCAAAGTAATTAATCTACTCTTGGACTTTAAATTGGTATTTCACGTGCAGTTATATTTGTGCACAATATAAAAGAAAATGGTGAGGGTGATAAGTTTTTTTTTATCAGTATACAGAATCAATGCTAAGTACATACCCATTGCAGTTCAAATGTGTTTTAGAAAGATGTGTTAGAGTTAATAAATACCTAGTACTACTCCTTAACCGGCCTACAATGGTGCGTGTATTGACTTGTACACAAGTGTTTTTGAGGGTACTACTTCATACCAGCTACACTCCTGTTAACTAAAGATACAAGACTGGGTTAGTGTATCCCTATACCAGCTGTCTAGAGACCACAAATCCATGCCAAGGACTGTCTAGGCATCATGAGAGATGTAGTCAGATGATCTAGAAGCGTGCGGTTGCTCTGCCTTGATTTAGTAGAACACTGTGTAGAGCATAAAATGGTTTCATTCAGCTGACTTGCCATTCATCTATTTCATAATATTTAAAAGCTCTTGTATCCCTTATCCGGTCAGGCTGTCTCGTCCATGAAATAATAAAATATGCTCCGTTTATTAATTAGCGCTACACTTGATTGAGTCACATGAACGTGACAGTCTAAACGTGACTGTTATCCATCTCTTCTGGGCAGACACTTGTGCTAATGTAGCAGAGTAACACAAAAAGCCCTATAACTAATAGGTGTCTTGCTGATGCAGTTGGCCTCTTTGATGTACAGTTATAATTAGTCTTTTTAACAGCGTTTGTAAGGCATCATTCATCCCCAAAGAAACAAGATGGTAAAAAAAAAAAAAATATGACTGCAAAACATTGAAAGTGCTGAGAAATGTGTTTAACAGGGCTTGTTTAAGCCTTGTACATTGTGATATCAGAGCTATCATTTCTTTTGACTCTTGTATAATGTTATGATCATAAACTGCTGTATAAGTATTTTATGAAAAATATTTTTTAGCCTGATAGATGACAATAATTACATTTGCCTGCTCATTCATTATGTGCAAATGCTTATTTCTAGTGAGTTGGAAAATTTAAATTTAGAGTTATTGCTAACCAAATTACCTTTATCTGCAAAAGTGCATCTGCTCACAATTACTTACAAAGGAGAAAGAATGAACCCATTCAGCATTTGCCACTGGGATTTGATCTATATAAATGGCAAATAATGTTCAGAGTTTAACAGACAGTTTTTCAACTTTGCTGAAATTGTGGTGGATCTGGTACACTTATACTGTGTGTATTAAATCTCATAGCCGATGCTGTGAACCGATGCTTAGCATGCATTTTCACATTTCATTATGCTTTTTATTGTGGTTTTCAAACTGTATAAAGTTGAATTGTATAGCTACGTTCTGTAGCCACAACAGAAACAGTTTCTTCCTTGAGCTAGCATTAAACTTACCAGGAATTTTAACCATTTTGGCAGCAGATATTACAAAGTTTCACATTTACGCTTGCAGCTGTATTGGTTATGAAGGGCTTTATCAAGTTTGAAACACATACATTTTTATGTGTGTGATTTTGTTTGTTTTTTTTTAATCCAAATAGCTTACTACAATATTTACTCAACTATTGCATTGTCATAGTTGCATGTGTCAAAGTACCATGGTAATGTGTTTGTATGTGTATATATATATATATATATATATATATATTATATATATATATATATATATATATATATACTGTGTGTGTGTGTGTACATGTATATATATTATACATACACACATACACACCAATCGGCCATAACATTTTGTACCGCCTACCTAATATTGTGTAGGTCCCACTTTCGCCACCAAAACAGCCCTAATCCCTTGAGGCACGGACTCCACTAGACCTCTGAAGGTGTGCTGTGGTATCTGGCACCAAGACGTTAGCAGTAGATCCTTTAAGTCCTTTAAGTTGCGAGGTAGGGCCTCCACGTATCAGACTTGTTTGTCCTGCACATTCGATAGATGCTCGATTTGAGATCTGGGGAATTTGGAGGCCGAGTCAACATCTTGAAGTTGTTGTTGCATGTTCCTCAAACCATTCCTGAACAATTTTTACTGCTGAAAGAGGCCAATGCCATCAGGGAATATTGTGTCCATGAAAAGGTACACATGGTCTGCAACACTGCTTAGGTAGGTGCTATGTGTCAAAGTAACATCCACATAAATGGTTTGACCCAATGTTTCCCAGCGTGGTCTCCAGGTAAGCGAGGCACATGCCCAGCCATCCACGTGATGTAAAAGAAAATGTGATTCATCAGACCAGACCACCTTCTTCTATTGCTCTGTGGTCCAGTTATTATGCTCACTTGCCCATTGTAGGCACTTTCGGCAGTGGACAGCAGTCAGCATGGATCCCCTCATGCAACAAACTGAGATGCACTGTGTGTTCTATCAGTACCAGCATTAACATTTTCAGCAGTCTGAGCTGACTACTGCAGACCAGGAACACCCAACAAGAGCTGCGGTCTTGGAGATGCTCTGACCCAGTCATGTAGCATCGCGATTTGGTTCTTGTCTAACTCGCTCAGATCCTTACGCTTGCCCATTTTTCCTGTTTCTAACACATCAACTTTGAAGACTAAATGTTCACTTGTTGCCTACTATATCCCATCCACTCTATTTGTAATATATACCATATTCCAGGTGTCATTACAACAAAATTATTGTTGTTTACTTCATCTGTCAGTGATCATAACCTTTTTATATATATATATATATATATATATATACTGATAATTTGTTAAGAGTTTTAGAGCTGCCATTTGTTAGCCGTGGACGTGAACATTGTCATTTGGTAAGTTCAGCTTCTGCTCGTCTGGGGTTTGTTGTTAAAGTTTGTTGGTCCTTGGTCTATACAATACCTGGTTAGTGTTCTTCAGTAGCAAAGGTTTGCCAAACAGAGTTTTTCCTTTATGCCTTGAAATAAACACAATGAGACTTTGAAAAACTGACCAGCTGGTGAATGGAAAAGCTATGGCCTCTGAGGGATTCAAGATCAATTATCTTGACTGTTAAATACATTTAACTACAAAAGCATGCAATAGTCAGGCACTGGTGTGATAGGAGACAAGTTGAGATCTGAATAAAGGTTCATATGAGGATGTCTATTACATCACTGCAAGGGTGATTACAAAGTATGTTTTCCGACCATGTCTTGGTGTGATTGTTGGAATAACTGGCCATTTATTATTACTAACATGTTTTGCCAACAAAGGAATCCAGTTGTTTGCATATGTTAACTTGGCTTTTAAACCTTCACGTAGGTGGACTTCTAGTTAGCTATGTTTTTGTCAAGATGACAGCTATGAACCTTGAAACAAAAAGAATGTCGAAAAACAGTTCTAAGTTATAATAAAATGTTCTTCAGTAAACGCTTAATTTCTTTTTTTCGGAAAGGCTACAGCTGGTAATTACATTTTAATTAGAAAGTTCAAAGCGGGAAACAATATAAATGTGAATGCAGAATACTTTGTTCTAACAGGGAACATTGTTTGAGAATTCATCTGGCACTTTTCAGTGTCGGTAACCTGCTTGCTTGTATCCTAGATGTAACAAGTGCATTTATTCTGACTTTCAGAACATGTACACAGACATTTGCATCAGTATGAGGTGGAATATCTGCAATTTGCCTTTCGGTGGATGAATAATCTTCTGATGAGAGAAGTTCCCTTGCGATGCACCATTAGGCTTTGGGACACATATCAGGTGAGTGTAAGCCACAGGTAAACTGCTTATTGCCATTGTGCTTGTACACACGCATGCTCTTCAGGCTTTCATAATAGACTGTATTTAAGGGGCTAGTTGAATAGGCCACTTTTTTGGTTTGTGTGCTTCCTTCAGGCTATCACATTCATTGACAGAACACCTTATGGCAGTGTGCGATAGAATTGTGACTTTATTCTTCATGTGCCGCAAGCACTCTTACGGATTTTATTCAGATCAAAGTGGTAGTAACTGACGACGTACGTCCGTGAGATGGGTTTTGTTTGATTTGGAAATAAAATGTGCAAAGTACAATGTTTTTCAGTGTGATTGACAAACCCTCTTTAACCACCTAACATAACACTGCAAATCATCAACTTTCATGTTCCTAGTTAACAACACAAGCCTTGCTTGTCTGTGGTTATCATTCTGTCTCCCTCCGCTAGAAATTATCACTAAGGCCTTGTTTTATTGCAATGCAAAATAATGAACCAATGCACCAAATAGTTGGAGGGGGGTCATCTGATTTTTAAAATAATTCTTTATTAATAATGGAAAAAACCCTGTTTATGCCTCTTGAAATTCACATTCAATGAACATATCCATTTACTTTAAGAGTAAAATCCTACTTTGTGTCACAATGTTGATTATATCATTTTTGTGCTGGAAATAAATCTTGAATATGTTCTCCTGTTGGGTAAATAATATTGCTGAGATTACCATGAAGAGATTCCTATATTGTTAATGTGTACCTTGCAGGGTGCTTGATGTTTCATCAGTAAAAAGAAAAATTGATGACCTAAGGACACTGTCCCACTTAAAATAATTGTAAAAATGGTGGAAAAATAGTAATCTTGTGATTTCATGGACACATTTGTTTTCTTTGGGAGCCTGGGGGAGAAAGATATGTGAACATTTATTGTGAGAGAACTAATGTGAAATGTAGTACAGCTTAAGCATGATAAAAAAGGCTCATTTAAGCAATATGCATTCAGTGGCCATGTTGGAGATATATGTGTATATCATATATATATAGATATATAGATATATAGATAGATATATATCTATATATATATATAATATATATATATATATATTATATATATATAGATATATATATATATAGTGTGTGTGTTCAAGTCACTTGACGCTTCCTTGTTTTTGAAAGAAAAGTAAAATGTCCTTTAAGTTAACATTGAATGGATGTTTTCCATAAAAACAGCAAAGTGACCCCAAACTCATGAAAAGTAGTGTATATAACACACATATACACACCTGCCATTAGGTGGCCAAGTGCAGTATTTTTAGCAAATAAGTGGTTTGGGGTTTTTTTGTTTTTGCTTGTGAAAGATTAGAAAACAAATTTGAAATAAGGCTGTTTGAGGGAGTAGATTATCCCTTTTAATGTACACTGTGGCTACTGGTTAGATTTAGCAAGGCAGAGCTCAACAAACCCCGAGAGCCAGGTCACTATGGCGACTAGAAACCATTAATTGGCATCCAGGGTTTTGCAAGACTGCCATCATGAATCCAGCACCTTATGCTTTCCTGTGGGGCATGGTGGCCTCACAGCACTCCCCTCACCACACTCCCAACAGAAAGGCATAGGGTTCCAGATACACGATGGCAGAAGATAGTGACATGGCTGGTCTCCACGAGGTGAGGATACAGTAGTGTGTGTGTGTGAGTGTGTGTATACTATATTGTCAGAGCCTGTGTGTATATATCTAGTGCTGTATGTGTGTAAATGTGTAGTGCTGGGGTCCGTGTGTGTATATGTACACTGTAGTGTATATGTATAGTGCTGGTGTCAGTCTGTGAGTGTGTGAATACTGTAGTATATTTGTGTATGTGTGTATATGTATAGTGCTAGAGTCCATGTGTGTGTAAATATATAGTACCAGATGTCCATAGTGTTAGTGTATACATGTATATATGTATAGTGTTAGCCAGTGGGTGTGTGTGTGTGTGTGCGCGTATGTGTATGAGTGCTGTGCTAGCGTGTATGGTGTATTTTATTTTACAGTGTGGCATTAGCATGAGTGTGTATGTCAGCATATTGTGCTAGAGCATGTGTATAAGTGTATGGTGTTAGCACGTGTATACATGAGCATAGAATGTTAGCGTATTTCTGTTATTTTAAGGTATTAGTGTGTGTGTTTGTTTGGTGTAAGACGGTGTAAATGTATTTTTGGCAAAGCTCGACAAACCATGGGCTCCAGGAAAATAAAAACATGATTGAGCATGAAAAAAATAGCTGGCTCCTAAATTTTTTGTCTGGCTCCTAGATCCAAACCAAATTTGTCAACCCCTGTAGTTAGGTTACAAACAAGGTTTGAAAACACTGTGGGTCTGCTCACAGATGCCATTAGTATTGATTTTAACTATTTTTGTTTTATTCGCAGATTTGTTATTCTCCAAGCACTTAGTCATTAGTTTCCTTTTCTGTGAACGGCACTGCTTTCTTGCCCACTTTATTATAGCACAGAGGGTTAGAGTAGACAAGGTAACAGTCTCCAGCATAATGATATGAGTGGAAATTAATAGGGGGATGTGTAGTGCAGACAAAGATGCATTCTCAGACACCAGATATTTTTAATAGGCAACCCTGGTTCCCTTGTGGGTTCTTAAGCCTTCTTTACTGTTGCCTTCCCCAGCAAAAACATTTAATTAACATGCCATTATCTGCACAGATCTGTGCATGTATTAATGTTATGAGTAAATATTATGTGGGAGGAAGTCATTGTAGGCCTGTGTATTTATATTATAATGGCTCACGTTTATTTTTTAAGTGGACATAACACAATCATAAAATCACAATAACTTTTAACATGAGTTTACTCAAAGATTTGCTTTTGTGTGATATTTTTTCTTACAACTGCAAACTCTGTGACCGCTGAACATTGTAGGTCTGCAGATCGTCACATTACATTGCATCATATACTGGCAAATGTATAAGTTATGGAACATCAGACAATACAACAGGGTTTACAGTGCCTTTCTAAAGTATTCACTCCCCTTGGCATTTTTACTCGTTTGTTGCATGACAACCTGGAATTAAAATTGACTTTTATTTGTATTTCATGTAATAGACATACGCAAAATAGTCGAAATTGGGGAAGTGAAATGAAGAAAAATGGAAAAGTGGTGCATGCATATGTGTTTGCCCCTTTTCCTATTAAGCCCTTAAATACAATCTGAGAAACCAATTACCTTCAAAAGTCACATAATTAGTTGAATAATGTATATATACACACACCTGTCCTGAAAGGCCCCTGAGTCTGAAAAACCACTGAGAAAAGGGCACCACCGAGCAAGCAGCACCATGAAGACCAAGGAGCTCTCCAAACAGGTCAGGAACAGAGTTGTATGATAGTACAGATCAGTGTTGAGTTATAAAAAAAAAAAATATAAAAAAATTTCTAACATCCCACAGAGCACCATTAAGTCCATTAATAAGAAATGGAAATAATATGGCACCACAACAAACCTGCCAAGAGAGGGCAGCCCACCAAAACTCACGGAAAAGGCAAGGGGAGCATTAATCATAGGGTCAACAAAGAGACCAAAGAGCGGCAAAGCACCACCGTGTAGATTGGAGTATCTGTCCACTTTAAGCCGCACACTCCACAGAGCTGGGCTTTGCGGAAGAGTGGCCAGAAAATAGCCATTGCTTAAAGGAAAAAAATAAGCAAAAAGTTTGGCATGTGAGAGACTCCCCAAACATATGGAGGAAGGTACTCTGGTGAAATGAGACTAAAATTGAACTTTTCGTTTATCAAGGAAAATGCTATATCTGGCACAAACCCAATATCTCTTCACCTGGAGAACACTATCCCCACAGTAAAGCATGGTGGTGGTGGTGGCAGCATCATGCCATAGGAATACTTTTCATTGGCAGGGACTGGGAAACCGTTCAGGATTGAAGGAATGATGGCGTTAAGTACAATGAAATTCTTGACGGAAGCCTGTTTCAGTCTACCAGAGATTCAATACTGGGGCAGAGGTTCACCTTCCTGCAGGATCCTAAGCATATTGCTAAAGCAACATTCGAGAGGTTTAAGGGGAAATATTTAAATGTCTTGGAATGGCCTAGTCAAAGCCCTGACCCAAATCCAATTGAGAATCTGGGGTATGACTTAAAGATTGCTGTACACCAGCGGAACCCATCCAACTTGAAGAATCTGGAGCAGTTTTGCCTTGAAGAATGGGCAAAAATCCCATTGACTAGATGTGCCAAGCTTATAGAGATGTACCCCAAGAGACTTGTGGGAGGGGGCGTGAATTGTTATGGATACTCAAGTTTTCTGTTTTTTGTCTGATTTCTTGTTTGGTTCACAGCAAAAAAAACATTTAGCATCTTCAAAGTGCTAGGCATATTGTGTAAATTAAATGATGCAAACTCAAAACAAATCCATTTTAGATTCAGGTTCTAATGCAACAAAATAGGAAAAATGCCAAGAACGGTGAATACTTTTTTACTATGAATCAATGAACATATATGTGTATTTACTAACCTAGGACCTTACAGTATAATTGAATATTTCTAATTACCAGTTACCATTGTAAAAAGGTGCATTATACCTCATATAATACATAGGAAAGCCAGTGAGGGCACATTTTATACAATTGTAACTATGCATTATGATGGCAGCATACACTCAGAGTGTGGCCCCTTAAAATGCACAGTGAAGTCCTGCAAACTTGGTTAATTAATATGCCTCTTTTTGTTCATCATAACGTAAAGTGCATACATATAATAATGTTACATTAATTCAAAGGCTAACATTCATGCAAACTCATCTTTTCCTTCGGTTCCGCCTTTGTATCTTAGACCCACATACGATCTTCCATGCTCCTTGTATCATCGTATGGACCCCTTTGTCATGCTCTGAGGACCACTAGTGTTCTGTCAACCCCTGTTAGGGTACTTTCAATGTAGAGCATAGCTAAAATGCAGAACAAACTACATTGTGAAAGTAATTGCTCAGTTCCAGGTTGTCTGTTTAGCCCTGGCAGAAAGCTAGGTGTTGATTTGTTGGCTTGTTGAAAATGTGATTAATAGGATGCTTTCAATGATCTGTGAAGTTAAGGGATTAGCTTCACAAATGTAGCAGGATGCAAAGCATCTAGCAACAGCACATTTGGTCAGTCGTAAGCTGCAGTTAAGCGTTGCGAGGTCTGTTCAAATTGGCAGCACTTAGCGACGATAGTTTACTCATCACTCTTTACGTTTTTATAACAGTTTAATTAAAAAAGCAAGTGCATCTGGTGGAAACTGTAAAAGTCCTGCATGTAAATTGCTAGGGGTAAAAGATATAGCATTGCATCAACAGTTTTTTTTTTGTCCACAGTTCTTGCTCATGCTCCATCTTTAAAGAGGTTTTAATACCTTATATCTATTTGCCCACTGTTAAGTTTACAAAAAAAACTTTTTTTCTTAATAGAGATGATTCCAGATTGACTTAATGCTTTGGCATTGTAAGACCCTCGCATAAGTATGTCATTGTTTTATGGTGTACAGGTAGTAGAGGATATAAAGCAATAAAAAATACTATTCCCGTCCTTGTGTGTGTGTGCAGGAAAAGTGTCTTATTTGAAGAACAGTCTGTTGATGTGGATCAAAAAAACAACAAAAAGTGGGCACAAAACTCAGTACCATGAATCTTTCTCCTTGACATTTTATGTGCATTTGGAATAGTGACCTGAAACAAAAGAATATGATTGTGCCTAGCTTTCCAGGTTTACTTGCAGCTGATGTTTCATTTAAGCCAGAATAATACTTAGTAATGTGTGTGAGTTTACATACTTACCTGGAACTCGCCTCCAAATTCCCATTTTAGTGAAGAAATTCTGGAAAGTAATCTTAGTCCAGCAGTTAACACTGAGAGTTGAATCGGGTTTGAAAAGAAAACATATATCAATTCCCTTTATTGATTCCGAAGCAATGATCTAAAGTTTGTCCTAAAAACCTAATGTCAGTCAAATAAAAATGATATTGCCCCTATACTTTCCGTTAATGTGAATGACACTATTCTTAGTTGCAATTTGGCCATCCTAGCCTTGTGAGAGTGTTGGCAATCACTCAGCTCAATCTGTGGCAGCTTAACCTGGCCACCACTATTGGGAATTGCAGTGAGAACGTTTATCATGTATCACGTTATATGTGCCTCAGTCAACAGTATCTTAGCTTATATCTGTTTTGCAAAATTGTACTAACGTTCCCCATAATCTTTTGCAGACTGCAATATTTAATGAAATAAAAAAAAATCACATTAGGTACATTTTTGCATATGGGCGTTTGGCTATGGGACACACAGTAAGAACAGTAAAAACTTTATGCTGATTTTTCTATAATTTTGCACAAACCTAAAAAGTAGGATGCGCATTGTATATATACTGTATATTATTATAGTATGTAATATAACCGGGCATTGAAGTAGAACACCAGGATCTGACATGCTTCAGTGCATCAGGAAGAAGCCATGTGGGAGCTGTGATTAAGGTTGGTGCTTTTGCAGCACAGACCTTGATCGATTTCACAGTTCCCTGGGATGATCTGGGATAACTAAAAGATATCTCTAACTGGGTTGTGATGTCCACTACCTGCAAAAAGCAGAAAAGTGGAGGAGCTTGGCGGAACAACAGAACGATGTCCACAAATTGTGGCTCTCAAGATTAGATCGGGAAACTTGAGAGTTATGCAGTGAAGCTGGTGAGATTTTATCTTAACTAACATATCAAGGTTTATTGTGTATCCCTCTTTTAATTGTAACAGCTATTTACTATGGACTGCGTGACCATCCTCCATATTCTAGAAGAAAAACAATACCTCTTGTGGAGTTGCTAGCTTGTACTGGTCTCATCATCATGGTTAAATTATAAGACTCTCATGGGAAATTTCCTTTGGCCCCATAGCTAGAAGAAGTAGGTTTGTTGACTCATTTAGCATTTATTCTTTGTGGAAGTTGGCAGAAGTGTAATTTCATCTTCCTGAATGTAGCTTAATTGTGCTCCTAAACCCTCTAAAACCTGTCTACCTGGCACTTATTTTGTTAATGTTCCACCAATTTTTTTGGTGTTTAAATTCTCTCCCGTAAACCTGGGATTCATGTTATAACTGAATTTCTAGACTCTGACACCAAAGGAAAAAACATTTAGAAGCTGGAGAGAAAATAGGTTAACATCACCGAGAAAATGGCTGAGAAAAAAGAAAAAAAAAAACAAGAAACATAGTCAAAACAACATGCTAACTATGTATATGTTATATATATATATATATATATATATATATATATATATAGTCCATTTCAATGTTATTGTTTGTGCTCATCTTAAAGCGCTATGGAATCTGATGGTATTTTAGAAATGTAATGCGATGAGCTGGTTTTTGTACCCTACAGATAGCGTATTACATGACATGACTGTATATGTGAAATGTGGCATCAGCATGAGTTTGTGAAAGCTGTTTCGATTTTCCTTTAAACCAATGTTGTGTTATGTGTCGTCAGGGCATGCGCACAGCCATGCAGAACTACTTGTGTTACAGAAAAATCATTCAGTCTGTTTAATTTAAATTTCCACTCTGTAAGTCACTCAATATCCAGATTCTGTTAATCATGGTTGCCAATACCCTATTTGATTAGATCAGATAGGCTGAAAATGATTGTCATGCTTAAGGAAATTCCTTTATGCTTCATAATGCAGCTTATCTGATCTAATAAACCCAAGTCTCAGGTGGTTGGAACCAAACTGTTTTGTCATTATATTGTAACTTGCATTGTGCACTTTAATCCATTTATCATGGTTTAATGTGGTTTTGGTTCAATATACTTGCAATTTGGTATATTTTTTCCTTTCTGTCATGGTATGTGCAATCTGTATATTGATTTTTTTAAATATATTTAGACTGTCAATATGTGGGTTTGATAGGGAAGCATAGCTAAATACATTCTACAGCAGTCTATTTGGTTATATGTGTGTATATACAATTTTCATACACTGACATAGTGAAAGTACATATATATATATACACACACATACTCACTGGCCATTTTATTAGGTACACCTGTTTAATTGCTTGTTAAGACAAATAGCTAATCAGCCAATCACATGGCAGCAACTCAATGCATTTAGACATGTAGGGGGAAGAAAGGTGATTTAGGTGACTTTGAACGTGGCATGGATGTTGGTGTCAGACGGGCTGGTCTGAGTATTTAATAAACTACTGATTTACTTGGATTTTCACGCACAGCCATCTCTAGGGTTTCAAAGAACGGTCCAGAAAAGAGAAAATATCCAGTGTGGATGTAAATACCTTGTTGATATCAGAGGAGAATGGACATACTTATTTGAGATGACCGAAAGTCAACAGTAACTCAAATAACCGCTAGTTACAACCAAGACCACACCAAGTGCAGCTCCTGTCAGCTAAGAACAGGAAACTGAGGCTACAATTCACACAGGCACACCAAAATTGGACCATGGAAGACTGGGAGAACATTGCTTGGTCTGATGAGTCTCAATTCCAGCTGCAACATTCAGATGGCAGGGTCAGACTTTGGCCTGTCAGACATGAAATCATGGATCCATCCTGCCTTGTATCAAAGGTTCAAGCTAGTGCTGGTGGTGTAATAGTTCTGGGGACATTTTTGTGCCACCATTTGAATCCCTTAGTACCAATTGAGCATTGTTTAAATGCACAAGCCAACCTGAGTATTGTTGCTGACCATGTCCATCTCTTTCTGACCACAGTGTACCCATCTTCTGATGGCTACTTCCAGCAGGATAATGCACCATGTCACACTTCTCAAACTGGTTTCTTGAACATGACAATTAGTTCACTGTACTCCAATGGCCTCCACAGTCACCAGATCTCAATCCAATAGAGCATCTTTGGGATGTGGTGGAACAGGAGATTCACATCATGGATGTGCAGCAGTGGCGTACCTAGAGTATTTGGCACCTGGGGTGGATCCTGTATGTGGCACCCCCCTACAAACACTTTAAAACTGCATAGCTTCTATCGTACTGGCGCAGACATTGAAGGTGGTACAGCATTACTGTTA